>MDKI01045639.1:0-22136 GCA_005239505.1 Nicotiana paniculata | reverse complement strand
TATATATATATATATGTGTGTGTGTGTGTGTGTGTGTGTAATAATAAATTTAAATAGCTACTTTTATAGTCAGTTTGGTTCGTTTTTTTTTGTTGATCGATTTTTAAAATTCAAAGTCAAACCAAAACAAACCTAAAAAGTATCGGTTTGTTTGATCTGTTTAGTTCGATTTTTCGAGTTTTTATCAACACCCCTAGGATCCAAAATTCTAGAGTGTCTTTGTATGATGAAAGTCATTTTCAACAAAGCATTTTTTGTAATAAATTTTTTTCTTGTAACTATTTTTGTATATTTGGTTGGTAAGTGAAAAATATTCTTTAATATTTGTTAGAGTTATTACTGCTATTTTGGTGACTCGAACCCACGATCCCGAGACTATACGTGGGGTGCTGACGATGCAAATTAGAGAGTATGTTTATGAAACTTTGAGTAAGATTAATAATAATGTCTAAGTGGTAGTTGAGCAAGATATGAAGTTAGAATAGTTGTAAAGAAAATGACTTGTATACAAGAGGGAAGTCTTTTTTCCATTTTTCTAGTAACCATAACCAAGTATCGAAAAATGACTTTCTCCTACAAAAATATTTTTTCGAAAAATAACTTAAGTTATACCAAACCATCTTCAGATATCGAATTTTTACATAGGTCCATAATGTTGTTAAGTAACATTTTAACCAATTATTAATGAAGTACTGGTATTTCACATACTTTTCAATTTATTAATTCTTAGTGACAATAAATGTTGTAAATATTTTAGCAAAGTCAAAGGGAAAAGCATAGGAAACCATACATTAAAAGTTGGAAGGTGATGCACTTTGTATCGATTTGTTGATAGTGGTAATGACTGTTCCAAAAATGAGTAGGTTTCCCACTAAAATGCAATTATTAAAAGAAGCAAACCAGAAATCACTCGGTGCTCTTTTTTCTTGTATAGCCATCATTTCTTTAATTCATAATTCATGGAAAGAGTCGTTCACTCAGAAATGGGAAGCATCTATATCAAATTTGACCACTTTTTTAATGGTTTAACCAATTCTATTGCTTGAAGATTTGTCCAATTTGTCGCCCCATTTTTTGTCTTCCTTTACGTGAGAAGCGTTAATCAAAACTCAATTCATTCTTTAATTAATTCCAATTCTAAAGAGTAAAACTTAGTAGTTAAACTTCCTAACCTTTTAAGGTTAGATATAATTCCTTATCCCACTTTTTGAGCGACATAAAAATCTCTTTTAAGTTTTAACTAACATGTGCGTGTGCGTGTGTAGAGCAAAAAAGAGTCGAATGCAATTCTTTAGTGAGTTTATGTGATCATATATTTATTAAGCTGTTACAAGAAGGACGACTCGTTTCTAATTTATAATGATAATAATTTTTATAATCATATATATTATTATGGTATATTTTAATTTTTTCTTAGATTTCAAGCCCAGTTAAACATAAAAGGAAACGGAGAAAATAATAGGAAGAAAAAAAAGAGAAGAAGAAGAAGAAAAAGAAAAGTCATCATAAGAAAACAGAAAGAAATTTGATAGACTTTACAAATCCTAGGGGAAAAACGAGGGTAATCAATGAAACTAACGACCAGATTTGGGAATTCAGAGACCAGTCCAAGATAATCGAAAACAACCAATATTTTAACAACCTTGATTAGTCATAGTTTGACCTCTAAACGAAGAAGGCATTAAATGAATAATGAAATTTTTTGAATTTAATCACCTCTAAATGAAGAAGGCTAAAACAACTCTATCCCACTACCAACCTTGCCAAGTAAAACCTTCCATTTTGATCAACTTCCCAGCAGTATTTCTCCAAGCCCATTAGTAAATTTACCATAAGAAGTAATCTACAAATGTAGGGTTAGTAAGTCCAAAACGAGTGTATCTTTACATAAATAGTCGGTTATATTCATTGTTTACTCTATTTAGTCATATATATAGATTATATATTAATTATACACGATTATGCATATATAATCATGAATAATGCATATATTATACATCTACTGACTATTTTAAGTTTAAGCGGTTAAATGGGCGGTTATTTGGATTAATTCTTCTATTTTATATAGAATAGGCTCCAATTATTTTTCTTAAAGAGTTGCTACTTAATAAGAAAGGAGCTGTACAACATCCTCTTTATGATCCGGGCGGAGCTAGTCCATCGGATAGGGGTTCGGCTGAACCCAATAATTGTTATCCACACTCTGTATTTGTTTTAAAAATTTGTTGAGTAATGCATAAATTATTAATTTAGATCACAATAACTGAAAAGAATTAAATTACTGAACGCATAAATTTCAAATCTTGGCTCCGCCTTTATAAATTTTGGGCTACCAAAATGTCTACGGTGATAGATCTCGCTTTTACTTTATTAATTTAGTAAAGTGAAAGCTTTTACTATATCTTTCGCTTGTTTCGTGATAAAGAGACAGACTTACTCGTCCGATAGCTTCATTTTATCCCTTCATTTATAATTCATTGTGACTGTTTTACTGAAAAAAGAAATATTATTTCCAGAAATGAGATCTTAAAGTTTAAATTCTATTTTTAATGATAATTAAGCAATCTAATTATAAGAATCGAAATCAAGTTTTATTGAGCAATCTAACTCCGTATTTTTCCTAAATAGATAGAGTATTTATTTGGGCAATTCTAGTAATATACTAACTTACAAGGGTCTAAAAATAAATGAAGCTCAAACCAAACCAGTCCCCTTTCACCGGTTACTAAGAATTTGAAATCCCGCCCTACCCCTGCCCTGTCCCATTTACTATTCTCTGAAAATGTATTTTGATCCGCCCTGCCTTGCCCCATTAATGTTTTACTCTGCCCCGCCCTGCCTTACCCTGCCCCATTTGTCATCCCTAAGTATATTATGCTGAAACTTTCCGCGTGTTGGAGTTCCATCATATTATGCTGGAAGTTTATACATAGGTACACCAATCTCCAGTATATCATGCTGGAACTTTCCGTGTTGCAACAAAATAGTGGCTATTTTTCGATGACTTTACAAATGCTGGCTATAATTCAAAAACTGGCTAGCATGTGCTATTTTTACATTTGTATGTGTTACCCGATCCCAAAACAAGTGCCTCGTCTATGTTTGTGTATACGGTCGATATCGGGGATTCCGATATCGATGTCTCCGAAGCATGCCAAGCCCGACCTCGAGGGGGCGAAGTAGAAAATGAAGTTTGACCTCGAGGCGTATGCCTCGAGAAAGCATATCGAGGACTCATTTTAGCATACCCCGAGGCAGTATGAAAATCGACGACCGTCATGGAAAGGCGGAAAATTTCCAAGGGCATGTGATTAGAGCTGAAAAGGTCTGCAAACATAGTACGAGTCTGTACTGAGCCACTATACAACTGTACCAGTAGCTTTTCCTTGTCATGATTAGACATGTACTATGTTGGGATTCTCCCCTCCTATATAAAGGGGACCCATGTCATTTTGTAACACACATGAATATTCAATACCACAGAACATTCTCTGCTTTTCTTATCTAAGTGTGCTCAACAATTGTTCCACTGATTTATTACTTTCCATTTGTTGTGCTCATTAATTGTTCTTCATTTATTGCTCGTTATTGGCCGCAAAAGGCTATCCCCGAGACCCCCAATATAATTGTTTCTCCATCGACTGCTCATTACTAAGCGTCTTCGTTCGACCTCGAGGCTCAGTTTCAGTGAGCTCGAGGCCCAGCCTTGCGACTATTTTGGTTTGAATATCTCACTCTTCCGGCTCATACTTAACATTTCCTATCTAATAACTTGTATTAAGATAAATCACGTTTTTTAGAACCACAAATCAAATATAATTTTCAATACCGTTTTCAAAGTAAACATTTTGGCGCCCACCGTGAGGCTAAAAATAATAGTGATTATTTTAGTGCTAGTTTTCTGAAAACACAAGTTATCTTTCATACTTTTTCTTGTCCAAGAATCTTTGATTTCAGGTCAAAAAATGTCTAACTCAGTGAATGCACATGAGAACAATGACCTTGAGGCCCATGGAGAGAACAATGCAGAGGCCCCAATCACTAGTGTACCATCACAAAATCCTGGGGTAGTACCAGCACCACTCCCCGTCAATATGGCCTCTCGTAATGCTGTGCGTGTCGATGTAAACTCTCACACCGAAAAGAGTGTGCACGGAGGAGACCAACATGAAGCGCAGAGAACTCCTACTCGGGAGGAAAGGGAAATTATCCTACAAGTCATTTTTGAGATGCTACAAGCACAACAAGTAGCTATTGCTCAGCTGTAGAGTCAACAAAAAACTCCAAGCACAGCAGTACCGGAAACGGTTCCTCGAGTCGGGCAGGCACCAGAGAGATCGAGCAACAACGGGTCAGCAGTAGACCCCGCTATCATGAAAATGCTCGAGGACCTTACTAAAAGGATTGAATCAAGGAAAAAGAAGATAGAGGCTAATTATAAAAAGGTGGAGACCTATAACTCGAGGGTCGATCAGATCACGAGCGCACCCCCCATTTTAAAGGGTGTAGATTCAAAGAAGTTCATGCAGAAACCATTCCCATCGAGTGCGGCTCCGAAGCCCATCCTGAATAAATTCAGAATGCCCGATATTCAAAAGTATAATGGGACCACGGACGCCAATGAGCACATCACTGCTTACACTTGTGCTGTAAAGGGAAATGACTTGAAGGATGACGAGATTGAATCCTTCTTGTTGAAAAAGTTTGGAGAAACACTATCAAAGGGGGCCATGATGTGGTATCATAACCTACTCCCGAACTCAATGGATTTGTTCGCCATGTTGGAAGATTCTTTTGTAAAGGCACATGCCGGTGCCATCAAGGTCGCTACAAGGAAGTCCGATGTCTTCAAAATCAAACAAAGAGAAAACGAGATGCTAAGGGACTTCGTATCTCGCTTTCATATGGAGAGAATGGAATTACCACCGGTCTCTGATGACTGGGCAGTGCATGCCTTCACTCAGGGCCTGAACGAGCTAAGCTCGTTAGCTTCGAAGAAGCTAAAGCAGAACTTGGTCGAATATCCCGCCGTGATGTGGGACGATGTACACAACAGATATCAATCAAAGATCAGGTTCGAGGACGATCAATTAGGAGCCCCCTCTGGCTCGGTATATCCAAGCAGGCTGCTAGTGAAGGAATCATGTCTACAGAAAGGGAGTCAAAATCAAGCAAAGAAAGGCATCAGCCATACGTCAAAGATCGAAGAGACACTTCGAGGCAGAATATACCTCGAAATGATCGAGGGGAAAATTCCGGGGACTCATGAGCAAGACTGGGTTTGATAGGTATTCGAGGCTAACAGAGGCTCCCCCGTTGTTGGAGTACAACTCCAACATCGATGTCTCAGACATCGTATCAATTATGGGTAAAATCAGGGATACCAGATGGCCAAAGCTCGCACAGTCAGATCCTTCCCGAAGGTACCCCAACTTAATGTGCGAATACCATGGCATTCACGGTCATAGGTCCGAGGATTGTAGGCAGCTTCGGGAGTGGCCCGACTGATCAACAAAGGGCACCTCCAGGAATTCCTTAGCAATCGAGCCAAGAACCACTTCCGAGAAAGAGAGGCGAACAGAAAGAATAAGCCAGAAAAACCTCAACACGTCATTCACATGCTCGTCGGTGGAACTGACGTCCCACAGGGACCCAAGTTCAAAAGGGTCAAGGTATCCATCGCAGCGGAAAGGCAAACTCGGAGTTACATACCCGAGGACGCTCTTGTATTCATAGAAGAAGATATCGAGGCCTTGTCCCAACTACATAATGATGCACTGGTAATTTATTTTCTTTTAAAAAATGTTTGAATTAAACGTGTGCTCGTGGATCTAGGTAGCTCGACCAACATAATCAGGTCGAAGGTGGCAGAGCAACTCGGGCTGCTCGATCGGATCATACCCACCTCTCGAGTCCTCAATGGATTCAACATGTCAAGAGAGACAACAAAATGGGAAATCATCCTCCTAGTCAACGTGTTCGGTACAGTCCAGGAAACCAAGTTCCATGTCGTCGAATGCGACATGAGGTACAATGCCTTGCTTGGAAGGCCGTGGATACACAACATGAGGGCGGTACCATCGAATCTTCATCAAATGATGAAGTTCCCAACAATGGATGGTGTAAAAATGATGTATGGAGAGCAGCATGCGGCAAAGGAGATGTTCGCGGTACACGATATGACACCGACATCAGCTCTCCCCATCTTGGATAAATCAGAAAACAGTCTGACCCCGAAGAACAGGTAGTCGGTGGGCATTCAAACGAGGACGATGAAGAAGACTTCCTCACCCCTCGAACCTTCGTTGCCCTCGAGGAGTCAGATGCAACAAAATCGACGATCGAAGAACTCGAACAGTCCGTCTTGATCGAGCATCTTCCAGATCAAAAGGTATACCTCGGAACGGGGTTAACCCCCGAACTCAAGAAAAAGCTCATCCAATTTCTTATTAACAACATTGATTTCTTTTCTTGGTCCCATTTATAAATGATAGGGATTCCGCCAGAAATAACTACCCATCGACCGAGCGTCGACCCCAAGTTCAAACCGGTGAAGCAGAAGAGGAGGCCTCAGTCCGAGGTAAAACATGCGTTCATCAAAGACGAGGTAACAAAACTCCTCAAGATAGGATCAACTAGGGAGGTAAAATACCCCGAGTGGTTGGCTAATGTAGTAATGATTCCCAAAAAGGGAAATAAGTTAAGGATGTGCGTAGATTATAAAGACTTAAATAAAGCATGCCTTAAAGACTCATTCCCATTGCCCAACATCGATCGCTTGATCGATGCCACGGCCGGCCACGAGGTCCTCACTTTTCTCGATGCCTACTTCGGGTATAATCAAATTCAAATGAACCCAGTGGATAGGGAAAAAACTTCGTTCATCATGAAGTATGGTACATACTGCTATAATGTAATGCCCTTCGGGCTAAAAAAACGCAGGAGCCACGTACCAACGCCTAGTTAATAAGATGTTCGAACATCAAATAGGCCGGTATATGGAATTTTACATTGAAGACATGCGAGTTAAGTCCCTGCGCACAGAGGACCATCTGACCCATTTGCAAGAAAATTCGATATCCTTAGGATCTACAACATGAAGCTCAACACCGAGAAATGTGCCTTCGGAGTAGAATCGGGCAAATGTTTAGGATTCATGGTGTCGAATAGGGGGATCGAGATCAACCTCGACTAAATTAAGGCCATCAAAGAAATTACGATGGTGAACAATGTAAAGGCCGTACAACGGCTGACCGGGCGGATAGCGGCTCTAGGCCGATTCATCTCAAGGTCGTCAGATCAGAGCCATCACTTTTTCTCCTTACTCAAGAAGAAAAACGGCTTCAAGTGGACTCCGAAGTGCCAACATGCTTTAGAGGAATTAAAGAGGTATCTCTCAAGACCGCCTTTGCTCCTGATCACGCTCAACTATGTCTAATAAAAGACTAAACGGGCGTTGCAAATATAATCCGAGGTATTATGCCCAGAGTCGATCCCACAGGGAATTTACGTATCAATCAAGTCTTTAGAATACGCAACTTTTACTCAATCAATTCTCTCAAGAAATAAATTGGTGATGTTTTACTAATTTACTAATTCTACTGACAATAATAATAACTAGCAATTACTAACAATGTGTTGTAAATAATGATGATAAAGGTCTAAGGTTATGGTTTCCCCCGTTGGTGAACTTACTTCTCGGATACTTCTTATAGCTTGATTAGTTGTCTCTATCAATCATGAACACTCTATCTACCATAAATCTCTCTCAAGTAATTATGATAATTTACTAGACGCACTCTCTCAAGTTACGCTAGCTAGATTGCATTACAGTTCACTTTAGATTGCACCCGAAGTATCGTTATTTCTAATCCAACTTCTAAACCCTCAGTTATGACTTTCGTCTATATTCTGGGAGTGGTGATGTTCAAACAATTACCTAAATATTCACTCTCTCTAAAGTAGATACATATTAAATAGGCACAGCTAATTGAGGGCCCTTCAATCAACTACAACAAGAACGTAGTTGAACAAATAGAGATTAATCAACCAATCAAAACTATGTTAATATCACAATAAGTTTATCCCCCAACGGGTTCTACCAAAACCCTAGATTAAGAAAATTAGCTACTTATATTCATAAGAATTAATTCTAAAATAACTTGCATAATTGAACTACAAAATAATAAGTAAAAGCTATAAAAATCAATGTTTGCTTCACTGAGTAGTAATTCACATGTTTTTCTTCACTTCAATGGCTTCCTTCTCTTTCGAATCCTTCTTTCAAGTTGTGTTTTGGGGTCTATTTATATGTTTAGGACAAACCCTAAACATGTGGGAGACTTCTATTCCAACCGGGAAACACTTAAACTCTTCAAAACTCGGAATTCACTGGACATCGGAACCCAGGCGTTTGGGATCAAACGCCCCCTTAAAGCCAGGGCAGGCCTGGCGTTAGGGCCCAAACGCCCCCCTAACGCCAGGGTCAGCCTGGCTTTAGGGGCCAAACGCCCCACTAACGCCAGGGACAACCTGGATTTAGGGGCCAAACGCCCGGCTAACGCCCGAGTGTTTCCTTTTCGACTCTTAAGCGTATTTTTGATGTATTTGCATCCATTTAGCTTGGTTTCCATCTCCAATGCACCTACACATGAAATAAACTCCATTATGCATATACAAAGTGTAATTTTATCATTAACGAACATAAAATGTAAGGCATATAACATGTTAAACCATGGTTTCTAGCCACACATAAGCTCCACACACCGAAGGAGGATGAAATGTTGTACTTGTATCTAGCCGTCTCCGAAGTAGCAGTAAGTGGTGTGTTGGTTCGAGACGAAAAAGGTACGCAATTCCCTGTCTATTACGTAAGTCGGACCCTGGGAGATGCTGGAACCAGGTATCCACTCTTGAAAAATTAGCTCTTGCATTAATAAGTGCATCTTGAAAATTGAAGCCTTATTTTTGATGTCATCATATATGTGTTTTAACAACATATACTCTTCGGAACATCTTGAATAAGCCTGAATTATTGGGCCGATTGGACAAATGGGCCATTGAACTCGGAGGGTATGATATTGGGTATCAACCTCGAACAGCTATCACGTCCCAAATTTTAGCGGACTTCGTGGCCGAATTTACGCCCCTCCTTATGCCCAAGGTAGAGAAAGAAATCTTACTTAAAACAGGCACATCATCGGGGGTATGAACCCTATTCACTGACGGTGCCTCGAACATGAAAGAGCCCGGGCTCGGCATAGTTCTGAAATCACCAACGGGCGGCATGATTAGACAATCTATAAAAATTGCGAAATTGACTAACAACGAGGCCGAGTATGAGGCTATGATTGTAGGTCTCGAGTTGGCCAAGGGCCTAGGAGCAGAAGTCATCGAAGCAAAATGTGATTCCCTTATGGTAGTAAACCAAGTAAACGTGAGCTTCGAGGTTTGAGAAGACAAGATGCAAAGATACTTTGACAAAATTCAAGTCACATTGTATCGCTTCAAAGAATGGACTCTGTTCCACATACCTCGAGAGCAAAACAGCGAGGCCGATGCGCTCGCAAACCTGGGATTATCCGTCAAAGAAGATGACATACTCTCCGGAGCTGTCGTACATATATCCAAGTCAGTGATTGAAGAAGGCCATGCCGAGATCAACTCCACGAGTCTAATGTGGGATTGGAAGAACAAGTACATCGATTATTTGAGAAGCGGGAAGCTGTCCACGGACCAAAAAGAATCAAGGGCCTTTCGAACCAAAGCAGCTCAGTTTTCACTCGACGAGAATGGAACTTTACATAGAATGACTTTCGACGGACCCTAGCAGTATTCTTGGGACCAGGGGACACCGAGTATGTGCTTCGATAAATCCACGAGGGCACCTGTGGAAATCATTCCGGTGCCGATCCTTTAGTTCGAAAAGTGGTTAGAGTGGGCTACTATTGGGACAACATGGATAAGGACACCAAGGAATTTGTTCGAAGGTATGATAAATGCCAAAGGTTTTCACCAAGACCAACCCGGTGAACAACTACATTCAGTCTTGTCATCATGGACGTTCATGAAGTGGGGATGGACATCGTCGGCCCCCTGCCAATGGCGCTAGGTAAAGCTAGATTTATTCTTTTTATGACTGACTACTTCTCGAAATGGGTGGAAGCACAGGCCTTCGAGAAGATAAGAGAAAAAGAAGTCATAAACTTTATCTGGGACCACATCATATGCCGATTCGAGATCCCCTCCGAGATTACATGTGATAACGGGAAGCAGTTCATCGCAAACAAGGTGACGAAGTTCCTCGAAAGTCATAAAATCAAAAGGATCCTATCAATGCCCTACCACCCATGTGCAAATAGACATGCCGAGTCCACGAACAAAACCATCATTCAAAACTTGAAAAAGAGGTTAGAAAATGCGAAGGGAAAATGGAGAGAGGTGTTGCCCGAAGTATTATGGGCATATCGAACTACTTCGAAGACAAGCACATGAGAGACACCGTTCTCTTTGGTATATGGGCCCAAGGCTTTGATACCGGTCGAGGTCGGGGAGCCAAGCATCAGATTTCAACATGCCATTGAGGAATCGAATAACGAGGCCATGACTAAAGCCCTCGAACTATTAGATGAAAAGCGAGAGGCTTCACTGGTTCGAATGGCCGCCCAAAAACAAAGGATCGAAATATGCTATAACAGGAGAACAAACCTCCGACACTTTGGAGTCGGGGACTTAGTCCTAAGGAAATTCACCCTCAACACTCGAAACCCAACTGAGGGAAGCTGGGCCCGAGCTGGGAGGGACCGTACCGCTTCCTCGCAGTAGTAGGCAAAGGGTGCTACAAACTTGGCACCATGGAAAAGTGAGCAACTAACCAAGCAATTGGAACATATCGATGCTCAAACGCTATTATTGCTAAGGTATAACTTTCTCCCTTTTAATTTTGTGTTTCACACTAATTTCTCACAGGTGTTCGATGGGGGACACCAAAACATCCTTCAACTCGAAGACCTTGGGTTCTAAAGCATGCGTTGCACTCTTTTTCCTTTGATCGGGTTTTATTCCAAAAGGGTTTTGCCAGCAAGGTTTTTAACGAGGCAACATCTATATGCTACCTAAGGAGAACTCAACAAGTACTCAAGGCTTCTTCTCAATCAACCTCGAATACTGGGTGTCATCTTCTCAAAGAAATCAAGTTATGCCTAAGAGACGATAGGAGAATATTGTATTGGGCCAAACTGTCAAATGAACCGTTTCCATGTAGAACAGTCGAGCCTCCGAAGGCAAAAACATTTACACATATATTAAGTAATCGAAGAAGCCTCTTTGCCTGTCAAAACACTTCATAACTTAAAAAAGTCTACTGCTTTCACGCAGAACGACCCAAGGGCCAGAAATCCTCGAGCACTCGGGGACTTCCATCGACAGTCAGCTCATCGAGCCATCAAAAACTCGAATTTGTAAGACCTCGATGAGGCAACTTCGAGATCGTAAGACCTCAATGAGGCAACATCAAATTCATAAGCCCTCAATGAGGCAACATCTGATCTCTAAGATCTCAACGAGGCATGTCCAAATTTATAAGACCTTACAAAGGCATAACTCCGATATTAAGGTCTAGGTTATATATTCGAACTTGTAAGACCCATAAAAAGGCATACCCTCGATATAGACGTCGAGGCTATCTCACCCGGGGACTAAAAGGCTACGGCCGAACATAAATACTACAGTCATATTAAAAGGCTCCGGCCAAATTAACGCGGCTCGGAGACGTCCGACTGCCACCATAAAACTAAAGGCCTTCAAATACTTCAAAAAGAACCGGTTAATCAGGCTACCCTCGGAATAAGTGAAAGAGCTTCGATCACATCAGCTCGAGACAATAAAAAGGCTTCGAAACAATCAGACTTCAGTAAAAAGGCTTCAAAACAATCGGCCTTCGATGAAAAGGTTTCGAAAAATTAACCTTCAAGAGAACCTCCCGAGGTATTCAACCATCGTCACATATCAACTCATAATCGAGGTTCTCGTTTGAGCCATCGAAGAGTCAGATGAACACAAAACATGCCAAGGCATAATCAAAACTTCAAAAATCTTTAGCCAAAATGAGGGAAAGCTATAGCCATACTAGAGGTCGCATCGATCCAATCTAAAAAAAAAGCCTAAGGGCCAATACGTAAGAGCCTAAGGGCCATCCTAAAAAACCTAAGGGCCAACATGTAAGATCCTAAAGGCCAGCCTAAAAAGCCTAAGGGCCAATGCATAAGAGCCTAAGGGCCAGCCTAAAAAACCCGAGGGCCAACGTGTAAGAGCCTAGGGGCCAGCCTAAAAAGCCTAAGGGTCGACCTGAAAAGCCTAAGGGACAATGTGTTAAAAACCTAAGGGTCGATAGCCCCTAGTCAAAATTTGACTCGAGGAGCAAATCCCAAACGGTTAAATATTATCAATTATTCATCGAGTATGAAACCCTAAGGGGTTCATACTATAAGCCCGACACATCGGACTGGTTATCGACAAACATCAAAGATTATTCCAAAAAGGCAAATGGAAGACAAGAAGTGACGAAAAGCAAAGATCCTTATATACATATAATAAAGGTTCACAAATACATATTTACAAGGCCCACGCCAGGAGCCCTTACACAAAAAGGGAACGAATAAACGCAAAAAAAGAAACAAACCTAATCTATCGCCGGGGTCACTTGTTTGGACGGAGTTCCCTAAGAAGTTGTGCCTCCAACGGCCTGGCCCTCGGCCCCCGGAACATCAACGACCTCCCCTCTCTCGGGGAATTCACCTTCATCTCCATCATCCTCCGAGCTGCTAGCCGAATCACTGGCTGAATCATCGGAAGAGATCAGAGCTGTCGATTCTTCCTCTAGGGCCTTCACCCTCTCGATCTCAGCAGACAAATCGATGCCCCCTGCATGTACATCCTTGAGAGCTTGTCTCTGAGATCTTAATCAGGCAGGATCCAAGGCGCAGGTCAATTCAAGCCCGGCCTCTTCAGATACCTTCTTGGCTCGAGCATTTGCAGCAGCAGCATCTCCTCGGTACGAGGATATGAGCGCATCGACTTCGGACTTGACTGCAGATAGCGCAGTGACCGATTCAGCATGGAGATCCTTATACTTACTACGTTCCACCCTTGCATCTTGAAGATGATGCTCGACCGAGGTTAACTTCCCCCGGAGGGTATCACTCTCGGAGGCTATCTTGTTCACACGCTGCTTGAGTCTGAGAATCTCAGTATCCATGGCTCTGAGATCCTCCCCTATTAGGACATCTTTCTTCTGAAGCTGCAAAAATGAACCCAAAGGTGTTAAATGCTAAAGTCAGACAAGATAAAAAATAAACATGTGAAGACTGTATTACCTACTCAGCAAGATCGGTCTGCTCTCAGGACACCGTCTCCAAACGAGCCCGAAGGTCATGGAGTTCTTCCTCCTTTTTGGTAAAAAGAGCTTTGAGCTCGTCAGCCTCTGATGAGAGTAACCTACACTCTTCCTCATAGTGGGTCAACTCAGCTCGGGACTTAGCAAAGGCCTGATTGTAAAGCACTATAGCCTGAAAGGGTAAAAGAACAAAATCAAAAAGATGGGGATCGAAGCTCAAAGCATATTCGACGAAAGATTACCTATTTGCAGAGCTTCTCGGCTTCCTTGAAAATGAGTGAGGCGTTAAGCTCGGGGTTTTTTTAGACCCCAGTGAAGAGTCCTTTGAACACGTATTTCTCCCCGAGGGACGCCCCTACATCGGAAGTCTCTCTATTATCGGCACCCCGTATCTCCCTCGAGAAGAATGTCGGACCCGGTGGAGAATCACCTATATCAATAACCCCGGCTAGATCGATCGAGGCCTTCTCTTGCCTCTGGGGAGCTCCAGAGCTGGGCTCTCCGAGCTCATCTATCGAGTTCCCCTCGGCTCGGGGTGGGATAACATCAACAACTTCTGGATTAGGAGCCTCTGGCTCAGCAAGATTCGAAGTAGTCACGCTTCCCCTCCCCCGGGATGCTAGCGGAGAGTCATATTTATTTTCACCCCAAGCTCGGGGGCCCTCTGATACTTCTGAAGTTAAGGCCGCTGAATCGACCTTAGGCTTTTGAGCTTTAGCCTTCTTCGGTTTCGGGGACTTTGTCGGTGATGTTCTCTTTCTCTTCTTCTTCTCGGCAGGTTTTGGGGTATTTGTCTCCTCGGAGGGGGATTCCCCCATCAAAGAGGCCGCTCAGGACTTCACAAACACAAAATGTAGGTACAAAAAATGAAAATACAATCAAGGGGTATCTTCTTTAAAGAGTTCAAGTACAACATGAGTGAAACGTCACCATGATTTTTAGATTCCCATCGGGCCTTGGCCAGGTCGCACTATATTCCCTTAGCGTACAGGCAGGTCGAATCCAGCTGGCGAACCCAGCCTGAGAGATCCTTGACCGCTCTAGGATACCACACAACAGTTGCATCATCAGACATGGCAGATCTGGTGAACAACAGAATTATTAGGGATGGCGTGGAAGACCCAAATGCACAGGTATCAGATCCTCTTATGCCAGAGGCTACTTTATATGATTGGGAATAACCCACGACAGACAATTTGGCCACACGATAGTAGTCCCGCAGATACAGGCAGATTCATTCCAAATCACAAACAATATGCTGCATATATTGCAAAACAAGGGACTATTCTCGGGGTCATACGTTGAAGATCCCCAACAGCACTTGAAGAATTTCCTGTCATGCCAAACACAAAGACAGCACAACGTGACTCCAGAAGCAATAAAGATGTTGTTGTTTCCATTCTCTGTGACAGGAGCATCCCAGACTTGGCTAAATTCACTCCCCATCAATTCCATAAATACTTGGGAGGAGTTGGTCATGCAATTTGTGAACAAATTTCATCCACCTAACAAGACTGCTCAACAAATTTATGAGATCTTGAGCTTCAGACAAAAACCAACAGAAACATTGCAAGAGACGTGGGAAAGATTTAAAAGGTTGTTGGTTGTATGTCCACACCATGGTATTCCTGAGCAGATGTTGGGGTAGAGATTTTACATGGGACTGGCAGATAGTGTAAAAGTTAATGTTGATGCTTCAGTTGGTGGTGCATTCCTAAGGAAAACGTTCAGAGAGAGCAAGATCTTGCTCGACAAGATGTCTCATAACTCAGGGTGGACAAACATAAACGCACCCATCACTCCTGTGGTCCACTCAGTGGCGTTAGATCCATCGAACTGTCTTGCTAAAATATGGCCACATTAAAGACGCAAATGATCATCCTCACCAAAAAGGTGGAAGATTCAGGTCAGAAACAGTAGGTGCATATAGTTGATACAACCAATGGAGGCTTTGTACATCTTGCATCAATCAGCCAGTTGGTAACCAATGGAGCGCAGAGGGGGATCACCAACACTATCCTAAGGACATGAATTATGTGTCCAACTATGGGGGTCCGAGACCAGGTGGTCAGAATTGGGGGCAGCAGAATCAGCAATATAGGCCATCCCAGCAGCAGCATAATCATGGTAACATAGGGGCCATGCGACCACAGGGTAATATGGCACCTTACCAAAGGCCACAGGGCTATCACAGCCAGAATTAGCAGCAGGGGTATCATCCACCTCAACAACAACATAATGGGAGACAGGAAGATGGGTTCGCTAGGCTTGAGGCAATGATGCAGCAGGTGATTGGGTCTAATGCAAAAATAAGTGAAAGAGTAGATTCGCGCGAGTTAGCTATCAAAAATATTGAGGTCCAATTGGGTCAGATTTCGATGTCACTGAATCACCGTCCTCATGGGATGTTACCTACAGACACTCAGGTAAATCCAAAAGGTCATGGCCCGAAGCAGCTGATGGCAGTGAGTCTACGTAATGGTAGAGACCTGGAATTGGAGCAAGAAAGGACTCAAGAAAAAAGACTTGTTGAGACACTCGTGCTAGTGCCCATTGAGCTAGATGACTCAGCAAGATTGACTAAGTTGACAGTGCATCATGCACAGGAAGATGACAACAAACAAAATGAGGCTGAGAAAGAAGCTGAGACAACACAGGAACCGGTAATGGAGGCAACGCCTGAAAAAGAGAAAGCCCAAATCACAGGGACGAAGCGACCTCCAGCACCATTCCCGCAGAGACTAGCCAAATATCAAAAAGATGAGCAGCACAAGAAGTTCTTGGACATGTTGAAGCAAATTCAGTTAAATATTCCATTGATTGATGCTTTAAAAGAAATGCATGGCTATGCAAAAATGATGAAGGACTTGATGTCCCGCAAGTTCGATTTCCAAGACTTGAACACAGTGACTCTAACTCAGACATGCAGTGATGTTGTAACAAGACCCATTGCTAAGAAATTATCAGACCCAGGGAGTTTCACAATTCCCTGCACCATAGGTAACTTTGCTTTTGCCAAGGCACTATGTGATTTACGGGCAAGCATAAATCGTATGCCTCTAGCTATCTATAAAAGTCTTGGGATTAGACGAGCTAGACCCACGTCGATGTTGTTGCAGCTGGCTGACAGAACTGTAAAGAGGCCCTCACGTATTCTTGATGACGTATTGGTACAGGTAGGGAAATTTGTGTTCCCTGCAGACTTTGTAATTATGGATTGTAGGGTGGATGAAGAAATTCTCATAATATTGGGAAGGCCATTCTTGGCCACGGGGCGAGTTCTGATTGACTACGAAACTGGATAACTCAAGATGAGGTTGAATAACGAATAGATAACGTTCAACGTGCAGAAAACTATGAGGCGACCAAGTGAATTTGCCAATTGTTCTTTAATTGATGTCGTGGATGTAATCCTGGAGAGAATGATGAGACCTTAAATATTGAAGACCCTCTAGCTGCATGTCTGATGAATTTAGATGAGGTGAATGGTAGAGAATTGGTGGAATGGGTGATTGCTCTTGAGAGCAGGGGTTTTTGGAAGAGATCACTCGAATTCGAGCCCCTACACTTAGAGAAAAGGGAAACTCCTCCAGCCAAGCCATCCGTAGAAGAATCACCAAAGTTGGAGTTGAAGCCACTGCCCGCCCATCTCAAGTATGCATTCTTAGGACCTAACTCCATATTACCTGTTATTATCTCATCTAGTTTGTTAGATGTGCAGGCAAAACAACTTTTGCAGGTACTGACAGAGTGCAAGACTACCATTGGGTGGACCATGGTGGATATTAAAGGGATCAGCCCAGCATTTTGTATGCATAACATTCTGCTGGAAGATGGGCACAAACCTTCCAGAGAACACCAAAGAAGGCTAAACCCCAATATGAAGGAAGTGGTGAAGAAAGAAGTCATTAAGTGGTTAGATGCGGGAATCATCTTCTCTATCTCTGACAGCAATTGGGTTAGCCCAGTGCAATGTGTTCCTAAGAAGGGTGGAATGACGGTGGTGAAAAATGATAAAAATGAACTGATCTCTACATGAAACATCACAGGCTGGAGAATTTGCATGGATTACAGGAAGCTCAACTTAGCCACCTTGAAAGACCACTTCCCACTTCCTTTCATTGATTAGATTCTTGACAGACTGGCAGTGAGGTGCCACTTCTGTTTTCTGGATGGGTACTCAGGATACAATCAGATCTCCATCGCACCAGAGGACAGAGAGAATACCTCATTCACATGCCCTTATGGGATCTTTGCTTTCCGGATGCCCTTTGGCCTATGCAATGCACCCGCCACATTCCAAAGGTGCATGATGGCCATATTCAGAAACACTGTAGAATATATAATGGAGGTGTTCATGGATGATTTCTCAGTGGTGGGAAACTCATTTGATGAGTGCCTTAAAAATCTGACCTGAGTTTTGAAAAGGTGCATTGAGACTAACATGGTACTTAATTGGGAAAAGTGTCATTTCATGGTACAAAAAGTTATAGTCTTGGGACACCTAGTATCAAGCAAGGGCATTGAGGTGGATCGTGCAAAAGTTGATGTGATAGCAAAGCTTCCACATCCCACATCAGTCAAAGCAATCAGGAACTTCCTCGGGCATGCCGGTTTTTACCGGAGATTCATAAAGGACTTTTCAAAAATTTCTAAACCTCTGTCTAAATTGTTAGAAAAGGATCACCCCTTTGTTTTTTCTAATGATTTCAGGGTAGCATTCGAGGAATTGAAGAAGAAGCTAGTCACAGCACCCATCATTGTTTCCCCCGACTAGAAGCAACCATTCGAGCTAATGTGTGACGCAAGTGACTAAGCAGTGGAAGCAGAGTTAGGACAGCAGAAGGATAAAATAATGCACCCAATTTACTACGCAAGCAGAATGTTGAGTGGAGCGCAGCTGAACTACACTGTAACGGAGAAAGAGATGTTGGCTGTGGTGTTTCCATTTGACAAGTTCAGATTGTACCTGATTGGCTCAAAAGTAATTATATATACTGATTATGCTGCTCTCAGGTACCTGATCGAAAAGAAGGAGTCAAACTGCGCCTGATTCGTTGGGTGCTGCTGCTGCAAGAGTTCGACTTGGATACGGTCACGAAAAATCAGGTCGCTAATCACTTATCGCGACTGGAAGGAGCTGAAAAAAGTTGGGGTAGAGGATATTCTAGAAACCTTTCCAGACGAGCAGCTACTCGCCACAAGCCTTGAGGAAATGCCATGGTATGCAGACAACGCAAACTACCTGGAAAGCGGTATATCTCCCTATGACTTTTCCTCTGTCCAAAAGAAGAAATTTTACCGTGAATGCCGCATGTATTATTGGGATGAACCTTATCTGTTTCGGATTTGTGTTGAAAATATGATCCGGAGGTGTGTCCCGAGATAGATCAATCTTCTGTTTTCCAGGCATGTCACACATCGGCATATAGCGGACATTTTGGAGGAGTAAGGACGGGTGTGAAAGTTCTAGAAGCCGGCTTCTACTGGCCAACTGTGTATAAGGATGCACATCTATGGGTCAAGGGTTGTGATGAATGCCAGCGAACCGGGAACATTCCACGTCTCCATGAGATGCCCATGAACCCAATTCAGGAGGTTGAAGTGTTCGATGTTTGGGGAATAGACTTCATCGTCCCTTCGTCAGTTCCTATGGCAATAAGGACATACTTGTTGTTGTAGATTATGTGTCCAAATAGGTGAAAGCTGCAGCACTCCCCACCAACGATGCAAGGGTGGTGATTGGGTTTTTGAAGAAGAATGTATTCACCCGTTTCGGGACCCCAAGATCCATAATCAGTGACGGAGGGACTTCACTTCTGCAATCGAGCATTTGAGAAATTGCTGGTGAAATACGATGTACGCCACAAAGTGGAAACTCCATACCATCCTCAGACCAGTGGGCAGGTTGAAGTATCGAATAAAGAGATTAAAGAGTGTGTTAACCAAAACGGTGAATGCCACAAGAACAGATTGCGCAAAAAAATTGGATGACGCACTCTGGGCCTATAGAACTGCTTTCAAAACACCCATTGGCATGTCGCTGTACAAGTTGGTGTTTGGAAGGGCTTGCCACTTTCTAGTGGAGTTAGAGCATAGAGCGTGGTGGGCACTGAGACAACTAAATTTAGACATAGAAGTTGCAGGTACGAATAGAGTCACGGAATTGCACGAACTGGATTAGTTATGTTACCTTGCTTTTGAAAGCACAAGGTTATACAAAGAAATAATGAAGAGGTTGCACGACAAGAATATTGTTGAAAGGAATTTCAAACCTGGAGATATGGTGTTCCTGTATAATTCAAGATTAAGGCTATTTCCGTGTAAACTCAAGTCACGATGGTCTGGGCCATTTCGTGTGGTTGAAGTGATTCCTTCGGGTGATATAAAGATTGCCTCAGAAAATGACTCTCGCACATTTAGAGTCAATGGACACAGGTTGAAACCATATGTGGGCATGGATGAAGTCAAGTATGTTTCAGTGATTCATTTGATGAGCCCCAAAGGTCGAGCGAGCCTTAAATACACTCATCTGCATCGTGCCGCGACGTTAAATCAAGCGCTTCTTGGGAGGCAACCCATGTTTTCTTTTGTTTTTCCTTTTTGATTTGTTGTTGTACTTAATGTGTATGATATTAACCCAGTTATTAGTGTACATGGAAAGATTGGTGCATATGTGGAGAAGTTGGGGACAAGAACCAACTCCGGAAAGGTAAAAAATGTGATAAACACAAATAAAGTCCGGAAGTAAGTCACCACGATCACGATCGCGGTCGGACCACGGTGGAATATATTTGTTCTGCGTTGGGTTCACCACAACCACGGTCGGGGCGCGAACCGACTGTGGTGGAATGCACTTGTTCTGTCACGGTCCACCACGACCACGATCCGAGCGCGAAGCGACCGTGGTGGATTAAGGCCCTTCTGCCGATGCCAGGTAAGTAACATTTTTTTTTATTTTTTCCAATCTAATTAAACATAAACCTACCCCTTCCCCCCCCCCCTCCACTTCCAACAACCCCTTTCTCTTTCTAACTCCCCCCACCGCCTCCCCTTCTTCTCGCTTTCTCTCACAAAATCTCCCCCAACACACAACTTCATCTCCACCATTCTCTTCCTCCCCCAAACTCCTTCTTCCCTTCCCATCCTCCAAGAACAGTCGTGTTCATCATCTTCAAGTAAGTCTCTAACCTAATTCTCTCTTCTTTCTTAGTTTTCTTTTTGTTTTTCTTCTTTTTGTACTTTAATGGTAGAATTGTAACATGTTTTAGGTTAGAATTTTCTTCTTTTTAGCTTGATTTGGTGTGAAACATGGTACAAAGAGCATATTTTTGTTTTGGTAAAGTCGATTGTGGTGGGGTGGAGTAGGTGTAGTCATTGTAGTTGATTTGGGGGAGGGTTTGTACTTATATGGGCTAAGTTTATGAAATCATTGTTCAATGCACACCACGTGCTTGTGAAATTGCCCCATTGAGTTGTACCTGTTAATGTGACCGTAGTGGTGGTGAAGTCTGAGTAACCACCCTGAGGTCACACATCTCAAACCCTCACTAATAGTAACCATTATTAGTGAGTAACCACCCTGGTGCATCAGCCAGTGGGTCAGGTGGTTCATTCCGAGCTCAAGCTCAGGCGAGTTCGAGCCAGTTTGACAACAACCGCTTTGTGTCCAAAGAGGCTCAAGATAGATATAATGCAAAATCAGCTAGGAAGCTGGTGCCAGAAGTGCACATTGAGAGAGCTTCGTTAAGATTTGAATGCTCACAGATGTACGACGAGTTAAGGCGACGTCAGCTAGACGTCTTCTTTGATGAGCCGGAAGAGGCCAATGTTATGATGGTCCGCGAATTCTATGCTAACTGCTCGGACCATGTCTATAGAGTAGTCGCAGTAAGAAACACCCCGGTGAATGTGTCTCTTGAGGCCATCCGTCGAGTGTACAGGTTGCCGGTCTTCACCGGATATATAGACTACTACCAAGATTATCAGAGGCCACAGGTCACATGGAACCTAATTGTTCAAACCATCTGTGTTGCTGGTAGTGTTTAACCAAAGAATTGGATTCTTTGCCCAAATCTATTTTAAGAAGAACACGGGTTTTTGATAACCAAAGAACAAGATTATAATAGTAGGCAAACTTGTAAATGGAAAGGAGTAAGATGCACAGAAAGAAAGTATATTGCAATAGTGGTTCGGGATCTCCCCCCCCCCCATTACAGGTTATATTTTACTCCCTTATATAGGGAATTTCCTAATATAACATCTGCCTTTTTCAGTGATTGAGAATTAATGACTAATAATGACTTCAATGTAACGTTACAATGAATTATCTGTAACTGTTGAGTGAATGTTGTGTAACGTATGGATCTCTAATTTGAAGATCTCTGAATCTACCCTTTATTCTGTCCAAATACACTTTTGACCGGGTCTCTTCATCTTCTCAATTAGGTTGAAACTTCCGTAGCTAATTAACCCGTGGATGTGATTTGTCGTGCCTCTTTGCCTCGTACCTCTTCTTAGAGTCCCGTCCAGCTGGCATGTCTTCATTGCTCCACGTAGACTACTGAGTCATCAAGATTTGTTACACGTGTGAAGCTCTTTTTACCAATACAGATAGTCCCCCCACTTACCATATATTTAACAATTAATATTTGGTAAGTGGATATTCATTTACGGCGGGAATATTTTGCCGCCGCTTTACTCGAATCATTGTATCTTTTCCTGTACGTAAGCGTTGCTTGTC
>ML348003.1:0-11686 GCA_005239505.1 Nicotiana paniculata | reverse complement strand
TTGAGGTGCTTTAATGATAAAAATACACTTGTTATGTGCTTAATAGAGTTTATTTTATGTGTTGGTACATTGGAGATGGAAACGGAGCTAAACGGATGCAAATACGTCGAAATATACGTGAAAGGAGACACCCGGGCGATAGCCGGGCGACTGGGCCCTACAACCTGACCAGACCTGGTGTTAGCCAGGCCTTAGGGATGAAACGCCAGCCCTACCCTGGCGTTAGCCAGACGTTAGGGCTGAAACGCCAGCCCTAGCCTGGCGTTAGCCAGGCCTTTGGGTCCAAACGCCCGGGGTCCCAAGTTCGGCCAAATCCGAGTTTTGACGAGTTTAAGTGTTTCCCGGTTAAAATATAAGTCTCCTACACGGTTAGGGTTCGCCCTAAACATATAAATAGACACCAAACAACACAACTTAAGGNCCCAGTTCGGCCAAATCCGAGTTTTGACGAGTTTAAGTGTTTCCCGGTTGAAATATAAGTCTCCTACACGGTTAGGGTTCGCCCTAAACATATAAATAGACACCAAACAACACAACTTAAGGGGATTCAGAGAAGACGAAAGGATTCGGAAGGATTCAACAAGAAAACACCATAGAAGTGACAAACATTGATTTCTACATCTAGTATTCATTACTTTGTATTTCAATTATGCAATTTATTTTAGTTTTGATTCTCAATAACATGAGTAGCTAAATTCTTTAGTCTAGGGTTTTGGTAGAACCCGTTGGGGATGAATTCATTGTGATGTTAATATATTTTGGTTGATTAATCTCTTTTTGTTCAACTACGTTCTTATTATAGTTGATTGAAATGGCCATCAATTAGTTGTGCCTATTTATTATGTATCTACTTGAGAGAGAGTGAATATCTAGGTAGTTGCTTGAACAACACCACTCCCAGAGTATAGACGAAAGTCATAACCGAGGGTTTAGAGGTTAGATTAGAGATAGCGATACCTCGGGTGCAATCTAAAGTGAACTGTATTGCGATCTAGCTAGTGCAACTTGAAACAGTGCGTCTAGTAAATTATCATAATTACTTGAGAGTGATTTATGATAGGTAGAGCGTTCATGATTGAGAGAGATAGCCAATTAAACTATAAGACATATCCAAGGAAGAATTCACCAACGGGGGAAACCATAACCGTAGACCCTTTATTATCATTGTTTACATTATATCGTGAGTTAGTTGCTAATTTATTATTGTGTTATTAGATTTAGTAAACATCATCAATTGATATTCAAAATTCTTGAGAAAAGTGATTAAGTAACAGCTTAGTATTTTATAGACTCAATTGATACGTAAATTCCCTGTGGGATCGACTTCGGGCGTAATACCCCGGATTATATTTGCAACGCCCGCTTAGTCTTCTACAAGACAAGTTGAGCGTGATCAGCGACCGTCGCTCAACCGAGTAAACCCGATTGAGCAAGCCTGTTAGATTTCATTCAATCCAAATTCTATTGAATAAAGAGGAGATCTACTTCATTAATAATACTTTATAAATATTTCATTAACAACTTCCATTTTGTTTCCATTAGCAATTTTAACCATAATATCCAAAATATTACAATTTTTATAGATATGATGAAAAACATACATGCCAAATACCAGTATTTCTTATCTAATTTCCGATATCAAACACCACCCACAACCTGTCTACGGAGCCTCTAAATACAACTGAAGAGTAATGTGGAAATGCCGGCAACAAGGCTCCGGCTATACCTCAAAATACAGAGTACATGAAAAACAAATGACATAGGACCCCGAAATGAAGTGGGGCTCACCAAGTTGGCTGAAAAGAGGATGCGCCACTAGCTGCGGCCAACAATGCCTACTATGAAGGCACTACATCCATTTAGAGATGTACCGCCCCTGGCAAAAGAGACGTTAGTACTGTCGAATAATACTAGTATGTAAAGCTAAACATTATCTTTCAAAATAGAATAACCATACAAAAGAAGGAAAGCCATAGAAACAATAAAGTCACAATTAATAACATCCAAATGCCCAAGTGAAACCTAACGGTTGTCAAAAATACGGAAGTGACACAATCTCCTTAGAAAAAAAAATCAATAATTGCAAGAAAAATTAAATCAAGAGTCAATGAGAACATAGGTAGCACCTCAACAACAAATAAGGAATCACTTAAACCATCAAGAGAAGTCCTTATAACATTAGCTCGGGCCATCACTATCATTAAATCTCATTATTCGCCATACCACCATACTTTCATACGGAGTCCGATCATGACCAGATCAGCTAGTTCGCCTCCCTTGGAGACATGTTTCTACAATACTAATTTCTATTTCAATTCATGTTTCAATTCGTGTTTCAATTCATGTCCCAATTCACAACAAAAACCACCATGTGTGCGGCATGGTGTCCGATCACGGACTGATCGGCTAGGCCGTCTTACTCAAGACATTAAATTTTTCATCAACCATCTCATTTCTCATTTCATGCACATATTTCATTTCTGTAAATGCTAGTGGCCACAATTATTAGTTCGTACCCGACACTTGGCCCCCATTTCATAATTCAAGTCCTTCCCACATATTTCACAACAATATCAATTTCAATTAACAAGTTGTTCAATTTGAACATCAAGAACACATGAGAGCAAACATGAATCATAGGCATATAGAGACTATCACATTCTTGGCAATTTAACACATTTCCTCTAACCTCAATATTCACCAAGTAACAATATAGCATCACCGGAGCATTTGAAAGCATATAGCACATAAGGTCTTTCCCACACGTTCCACATTATCACAATCTCATTAACATGCCTTTTGATTCAAAATATCAGGTATGCATAGAAGAAGACATGATCATGGGCATATAGAGGTTATCACATGCTTTGGTAAGCTAACACATATTCCATAACTTCAACACATCACCAGGTAAAAACATAGCATGGCAGGGAAACATTTGAAAATTTATTACACCCAGAGTCTTACAATACAAGCACGTTTGAGATGTCATTTCCTACATCAATCAAGATTAAAGATTACACGAATTATATGGGAGCACCATAGGGGTTCTATTTATAAGAAGAGGGGGTTTTAGACATACATACCTCAATAGAGCGTTGAGGCAAAATTTACTTTTAGAAGTAATTTTAAGACAGTTGAGTCGAGGCTCATTTCACATTCTGTTTCATATATTTCCTCATTTCATAGGCATCGTTAGGAACAATTATAAACGTTGTCCACACTCTCATTCAATTCATTTTCAAACATCTTTATAGTTTATCAACCACTAGACACACTCAATCAAGACATTTAGTACGCATACGAGCGGTTAGGAGTATTAAGCATATAGATTTTTTCCTCACCTAATCGGTATACCGGTTTTTATTTAAACCACAACTCAAAGACATACCATTTAAGTAATCCATACTTTAAACATGTATCGTTCAATATAAGTCTCTTTCGTAATAATCAAGTTTATGAGTTTACAGGGGATAACCCGGAACATAAAAATTAATTATTTTGAGACTGTCATACTTAAACTTACGGAAGCATTATGGAATTCAAATCCTAGAGATAAAGTTTAGCCAACATACCTTACTTGAGCTTTTCCTTAAATTACTACAACGTTCCGGAAATCCTAGCAATCCTAATCTATTTCGAGATATAACAAAATTGAACATAAATTAGGAAAATATTCGTAGTCTTAGCTCGTTTGAGCGTCCCATCAAACACTAGGTGTGAATTAAGTCTTTAAGGCCCTTTTATAGAGGATTTCATCAACGTTCAACCCATCCTTAAACATTTTTAGCTCAACAATGTTCCTAAACCCGTTGATAACACATGCAAGCAAGATAACAACTTCAATACCCAAAAACTTTCTTGATAATTACCCATCTTTATCAAAAATTCGAAATTAGGGGTTAGGGTGTAGAATTTTACCTCAAGGATGAAGATATAGTGTGTTTTCCTTGTTTATCTTCAAAGATTTGTGTAAGAATTGAAGAATGCCTTAATGAAGATCACTTCCTCACCCTAGGGCTCCCTCTCCCACTCTAAAACATCAGATTTTTTGCTAAAAAATGACCCATTGCGTGTATTTAACGAAGTTGAGTTGGGTTATAACGATAGAAGAATAGACTGTCCAAAATTTCTGGACTGGGCTACAGACCTGGCGTCGCCAGCCTAAAGCCTGGTCCAGCCTGACTTTAGCCTGGCCTCGCTAGCCTAAAGCCTGGTCCAGCCTAGCTTTATCCTAGCTAAAGCCTGGTCTTGCCGTGATGAAAAATTTCAACTCCCCATCGCATTGTTCAACCCAAAACTCCGAAAATAGTATGTGTTAGCCTATCTTGACACCACAAAACGTGAAATTACATTGTGAAATTTTTGTGGCCTTACAGGTATTAAGGCCAACATGGCCCGAGAGGTTGAGATGGGGACTTCTTATCAACTGGTAGTGCAGATTTCTTGTAGGATTGAGGGCTGCCATGTGAGGAGTAGAGAGCAGGGCTAGCAGGACAAAAGGGTTCGATTTTCTAGAGAGTTTGGAGGTGCCCCGGCTAAGGGCATAGGTCAGTTTGGGAGGGGGTAGCTCAGAAGGCCCCCATATTCAGCACCCCCACCACCTCCTCGAGGTGCTCCACTGAGGCCCTATTTCAGCGCGATGCCGGAGAGTTTTTATCGCCCACCAGCCATTCAGGGTTCCTCTGATGGGTATTCTGGTCATCAGGGTTCTTCCAGTGCTTATTTCAGTGCCATGCCAGAGAGTTCATACCGTCCTCCAGCCATTCCTGGTTCCTCCAGTACCTATGCCAGCCATCGGGGCCAGTCTTCAGGGAAGGATTCTACGGTACCGAGAGGTTGTTATGAGTGTGGACATCCAAGTCATATGAAGAGGCTTTGTCTCAGACTTAGGGGCAAGGCAGTGTAACAGAGTCATCAGCCTATGATTACAGCACCAATTTTTTGGCCGCCTAGAGGTGGGGGACAGGTTGGTAGGGCCGTCCTAGAGGTGAAGGCCAGGTAGGGAAGTTCAACCACCTATTGTTTAGTCAGGTGGTGGCCAGCCAGCCGGTGCCCCAGCAAAATTCTATGCTTTTTCGGCCAGAGCAGATGCATTGGACTCAGATGTCGTTATCACATGTATTATATCCGTCTGCGATAGGGATTCTTCACTACTATTTGATCCAGAGTCTACCTATTCATATGTATCATCTATGTTTGCTCATTTCCTGGATATTCCTCGTGAGTCCTTGGGTACTCTTGTTTATGTGTCCACCCCCGTGGGAGACTCTGTAGTTGTGGGCCAAATCTATCAGTCCTGTGTGGTACCATTTTGTAGGTTCGAGACCAGAACAGACCTCTTGTTACTTTATATGACTGAATTTGAGGTCATCTTGGGCATAAAATGGTTATCTCTTTATCGCGCCATCCTAGATTGCAATGCCAAGACTGTCACTTTAGCCATGCTCGAGTTGTCGAGATTGGAGTAGAGGGGTTCCTTAGTTAGTGTAGCTAGTCGGGTTATTTCTTTTCTGAAGGCTCGACATATGGTCGAGAAGGTTTGATTGGCTTATCTAGATTACGTACGAGACACCATCGCAGAGTCTCCGATGATTGATTCAAATCCAGTGGTACGAGATTTCACCGTTGTGTTTCCTTCTGGCCTTCCAGGCATGCTGCCAGGTCGTGATATAGATTTCTGTATTGACTTGGCTCCAGGCACCCAGTCTATATCTATTCCACCGTACCGTACGGCTCCGAAAGAATTGAAAGAGTTGAAAAAACAACTTGAGGATTTCCTAGCTAAGGGGTTTATCAGACCGAGTGTATCACCTTGGGGTGCCCTAGTGTTATTTGCGAAGAAGAAGGATGGGACTATGCGGATGTGTACTGACTACCTCTAGTTGAAAAAAGTTACCATCATAAACAAGTACCCGTTGCTGCGCATCGATGACTTGTTTGACCAGTTGCAGGGTGCTAGGGTGTTTTCTAAGATTGATTTGAGATTGGGGTACCATCAGCTAAAGATTCGGGACTCAGATGTTCCGAAGAGTGCCTTCCGTACTAGATATGGTAATTATGAGTTTCTCGTGATGTCCTTTGGCTTGACTAATGCCCTTCAACATTTATGCATTTGATAAACAGGGTTTTCAGGCCTTATATTGATTCTTTTTTTATTGTCTTCATTGATGAAATCTTGATCTACTCACGTAGCCTGGGAGAGCACGAGCAGCATTTGAGAGTAGTGCTCTAGACCTTGCGGGAACAAAAGCTATATGCTAAGTTCTCCAAATATGAGTTTTGGTTAGATTCTGTGGCATTCTTGGAGCATGTGGTATCAGGAGAGGGTATCAAGGTGGATCTCAAGAATATTAAGGAGGTTCAAAGTTGGCCTCGTCCTACTTCAGCGACCGAGATCAGGAGTTTATTGGGATTGGCAGGTTATTATCACCGGTTTGTGTAGGGCTTTTCATCCATTGCATCCCCTCTGACTAGATTGACCCAGAAGGGTGCCCCTTTTCGATGTTCCAACGAGTGTGAAGCGAGCTTTCAGAGGCTTAAGACAGCTTTGGCCTCAGCACCAGTTCTAGTGTTGCCTTCCGGTTCAGGGATATATATAGTTTATTGCGACACTTCACGAGTTGGCTTGGGATGTGTATTGATGCAGGAGGCATGAATTATTGCATATGCCTCGTGTCAGCTAAAGTTTCATGAGAAGAACTACCCCGTGCATGATTTGGAGTTGGAAGCGATTGTTCATGCTCTTAAGATTTGGAGGCACTACTTGTATGGAGTCTCTTGTGAGGTTTATACAGACCACCACATTTTGCAGCACTTGTTCAAGTAGAGGGATCTAAATTTGAGGCAGCATAGATGGCTTGAGTTACTGAAGGACTACGACATCACCATTCTTTATCATCTGGGCAAGGCAAATGTGGTAGCAGATGCCTTAAGCAAGAAGGCAGGGAGTATGTGTAGTTTGGAATTCATTCCAGCGGAGGAGAGGCTACTAGCTTTGGACATTCAGTCCTTAGCTAACAGACTTGTGAGGCTGGACATTTCAGATCCCAGCCGAGTTCTTGCGTGTGTTGTTGCTCAGTCTTCATTATTGGGGCAGATCAAGGTTCGACAGTTTGATGATCCGCGCTTGGCAGTTCTCAGAGAGACGATACTACAGAGTGGTGCAAATGAGCTTTCTATTGGCGAGGATGGTGTTCTGCGACTCCAGGGTCGCCTATGTGTTCCTAATGTTGATGACCTGAGGGATAGGATTCTAGATGAGGCACACAATTCATTTTATTCTATTCATCGTGGTGCTACAAAGATGTATCGTGACCTGAGGCAGCATTATTGGCGGCGGATGAAGAAATATAGAGTGGAGTTTGTAGCTAGGTGCCTAAATTGCCAGTAGGTTAAGTATGATCATTAGAGGTCAGGAGGCCTACTCCAGCAGATGACCATACCTGATTGGAAATGGGAGCGCATCATTATGGATTTCGTGGTTGGGTTACCATGGAACTTGCGGAAGTTCGATGAAGTATGGGTGATTGTTGATAGATTGACCAAGTCGGCACACTTCATTCCAGTGGCCACTGCTTACACTTCAGAGACGTTGGCCTACATCTACATTCGGGAGATAGTTCGACTGCACGGTGTTCCTGTGTCCATCATATCAGATAGAGGTCCCCTGTTCACCTCGCATTTATGGAGAGCCGTATAGAGTGAGTTGGGCACCCGTGTAGATCTCAGCACAACATTCCATCCACAGACGACAGACAGTCGGAGCAGACATTTTAGATATTGGAGGACATGCTCAGAGCATGTGCGATTGACTTTGGAGGGCAGTGGGATCAGTTCTTTCCCTTGGCCAAGTTTGCTTACAAAAATAGTTATCAGTCCAGCATTGAGATGGCTCCATTTGTGGCTCTATATGGTTTGCGATGCCGTTCTTCCATCAGGTGGTTTGAGTCTGGCGAGGCTAAGTTATACAGTACTGATTTGGTAAAGGATTCCTTGGAGAAGGTAAGTTTGATTCAGGAGAGACTTCGCACGGCACTGTCCAGGCAGAAGAGTTATGCGAATCAGAAGGCACGTGATGTATGGTCAGCAAGAAGGTTCTCTTGAAAGTCTCTCCGATGAAGGGCATTATGAGATTCGGGAAGAAGGGCAAGTTAAGCCCAAGGTTTATAGGTCCATTTGAGGTATTGAGGCGAGTTGGGGAGGTTGCTTATAAGCTTGCTCTACCTCCCGGATTATCAGGGGTTCATCCAATTTTTCATGTATCCATGCTCCGGAGGTACCACGCCGACTTATCTCACGTGTTAGACTTCAGTACCATTCAGCTAGACGAGAGGTTGGGTTACGAGGAGGAGCCGATTGCTATTATTGATAGACAGGATCGCCAATTGAGGTCTAAGAGGGTTTCTGTAGTGAAGTTCTAGTGGAGGGGCCAACCAGTCGAGGAGGCGACCTGGGAGCCCGAGGAGGACATGCGGAGCAGATATCCACCCTTGTTCAGCACTCCAAGTATGATTTTAGACCCGTTCGAGGATGAACGTTTATTTAAGAGGTGGAGAATGTAACGACCTGACTGATCGTTTTACTTTATAGAACCTCGTACCCCTAAATAAGACTTCCCGTACTTGATTTTATTGATTTATGACCTTCGGGGATGGTTGGTTCGGGATTTGGAAGATTTTGGGTTGAAATCAGAACACTTGGTTCCTTAAGGTTGGCGTAAACGACCAAGTTTGACTTCTGTCAACATTTTGCGTAAATGGCCTTGGAATCAGGATTTGACGGTTCCAATAGGTTCATATAATGATTTCGTACTTGGGCGTATGTTCGGAATGGGTTTCGAATGACCCGAGAGCGTTTTGGTTCCAAATAGTGAAAATTGGATTCTTGAAGTTTTAGGAGTTCTATAATTGTGGGTTGGAACGTGTTTTGGTGATATCAAGGTCCAAACGGAATTCCAAGACCGAGAATAGTTCCGTAATGTCGTTTAAAACTTGCACAAAAAATTTGGTATCAATCCGAGTAGTATAAGTACGTTTCGGCACGTACGAAGTAGATTGAAGAACTTAAAGTTCATAAGTTTGATTCAAATGGTTTTAGGGTGTAATTCTTAGTTTTTGATGTTATTTCGGTGTTCCGATCGCGCGAGCAAGTTTGTATAGTGTTGTTAGACTTCTCTGAGTATTCAGAATGGAGCCCCGAGGGCTCCGGGTAGGTATCAAACTTACGTTAGGAGTGAAAACACTCCAGTTTATCTGGTGTTCTGGACTGGTGTTGCAGGTCTCGCAAATGCGAGTATTTGTTCGCATTTGCGATGAAGGCTTCGCAAAATCGAAGAAGCCTGAGCTAGGCAGCGGTCCCATTTGCGACATTTTATTCGCATTTGTGAACCCAGTAGAGACCGCATTTGTGACCCAATTGTCACATTTACGACCCATGAAGAGAGAGCCCAGGTTCGCATTTGCGATGCTATTGTCGCATTTGCGAACAAGGTGTCGCAAATGCGACATCAGAGGCCTGGACACAGCTTTTAAAAACGGGACTTAGGCCATTTATTTCATTTCACTTCTACGCTTAGGCGATTTTTGGAGCTCTTGGAGGGAGGCTTTCACCTAGAACTTTGAGGTAAGTAATTCCTATAAAACATGAGTTAAATACATATATTATGGGTAGATTAACATGCAAAAATTAGTAAAAATTATGGGTTTAGATTAAAACCTAGGGTTTTGATAAAAATGAGATCTAACCACAAAATTTGTTATGGAATCTAGTAAAAATCATATTTTCTTGACCCTAAGGTTATGGGTAGCGATTTTCTTCAAAAATTTCCGGAATCCGGGCACGTGGTCCTGGGGGTGGATTTTAGGAATCTTACAATTTGCGTTGGGTAATCCCTCTAATAGGGGAAATGTGAACTTTGAAGCCTATATTGATTAGTTTTCACCATATTTGAATACTTTTGGATTTTTCTGACTCCGGTTTGAGAGTTTGAGAGCATTCTTGAGCTCGAAAGTAAGCTTTGGGGGCAAGGTAAGTCTCCTTTCTAACCTTGTAAGAGGAAAATTTCCCCATAGGTGAATTTATATAATATGTGTTTATTTGTGGGAGGCACGAAGTGACGAGATTCCGTACGTAGTTACTATTCTTGTTATGTCCAGGTAGTTTTAGGCTTACACCATGATTTGTGAACACTATTAATTGATTATATGCACTATTTGTGTTGGATGGGAATTCATTTCAAGATTTTCAAGAATGTGAATGTTTAAGCAAATTATCATTTTTAAACGGGATTAAGCAAAACACGTTATGTTTATATGTAACCGCTTCACAATTATATTCCACGAGCGGGGTGATCCTTTCCACTGCTCTCATGGGAGCGGGTCGTTCACCTCGGCAAGTAAATAGATGCATCTATGGTTCGCGCCGTTCGACCCTTCGGCAGTGCACATTTTATTATGTTGTTGGATCAGGAAGTACGTCCTCGACATTATATGCTCATGATATGTGCTTGGCACTTTTCTTTGACTTTAATATGCTTTAAATGCTTTGAAATATAAATTGTCAACTGAAATGATAGAGGCTGAAATGCATATTTATGAAAAGTCTTGTTACTTCCTGTTACTATATGTTATCTAGTCTTATATTCATGCTTAGACTTATACTTAAATATATATTGTTTTGCCCTAGTAAGTGTCTAGTCGACCCCTCGTCACTACTTCTTCGAGGCTAGACTGGATACTTACTGGGTACATATTGTTTATGTACTCATACTACACTATGTACTTAATCTGAGGCAGGTGCATCCAGCTACCTGTCCGGAGCGCGTCCTTGATATTTGGACCGAGATTCCACGGTAAGATGCCCCTTTCTCATGTCGTTTAGCAGCATGTTGGAGTCTCCCTTTTTGTTGTTGCTGTCTATTCTGTTTCCGACAGTAGAGTAGTTATATTCTTTTGTATATTCTACTAGATGACCACATACTTGTGACACTAGTTCCTGGCACACACATTGGTAGGCTATTCTTTTGGGATGTAGACTATTCGTTGTTATCGAATGTTTTAAATCTAAGGTAAGTAAATATTGGAAATATTTTTGTGAAATAAATGAATCCCATTAGTTGATAAATGTTGGCTTTCCTAATGTCACGACCCAAAATTCATAAGGTCGTGATGGCGCCAGACACCACTGTCAGGCAAGCCAATCATTAAATGGTTAAGTTAAATTTCCTATTTTAGCATTTATGAAATCATTTCCTTTCACTTTATTACATAATAATTGAATAAAATCCGCTAAGTAAATACGACAGTTTAATATTCCATTTTTATAAAATACACCCCAAACACATCTCAGAACCCGGTGACACAAGTACATGAGCAATTTCTAAGAATTTTACAATTACTATAATGCTTCTCCGAAATACAATTGGGCAAGGAAACTAAAATAAATGAATACAATGCGAGGGAGACTCTGTCAGGTGCGGATCGCCTCCAGATGATGCAGCTCGCCTAAGTCTCCAAACCACCCACATCTCTATGAAAGTACCTATGCAATAAAAATGCCCAACAAGTGTAGCATGAGTACGAAAACAATGTGTACTCAGTAAGTATCCCACCTAACCTGGGAGAGGTAGTGGCGAGAGGTCGACTTGACACTCACTAAGGTCCAACAAAATAATTTAACAAGATAT
>MDKI01097643.1:0-20684 GCA_005239505.1 Nicotiana paniculata | reverse complement strand
AGGGGGTTCTACTGTTCTTCGCAATCGCATGTGTTGGGTTGCGATCGCGTGGGTTGAGGTTCTATTGAATCGCGATCGCGTGGCATGTGTTGCGATCGCGTAGGGTCTTTGGAGGGCCTGGGGAATTTGTTCTTCGCAATCGCGTGAGTACTTCCGCGATCGCAGTGAAGGAAGGACTGGGCAATATTTAAATAAACCCTCCGCGACCATTAGACCTTTTAACACCATTTTTGAACGGGAAAAGAGCTTCGAGGCGATTTTGAAGAGGGAAAATCAGTGTTCTTCATTGAGGTAAGTATTTTGGACCCTAAAAATCGATTATAGGTGATTAAGGAACATAATATCAGTGTTTAATTCATGATAATCAGTAGGAAAAGATGGGGTTAGGGCTTGAGATTATGAGACCTTTAGGGATCGATTTGAGGGGTCAAACGAAGTCCGATTTTAGCGTTCTTTACATGTACAGACTCGTGAGATGATGAAGAATATTTTGGAATAAAATTTGTTGAGTTCCGAGACGTGGGCCTTGGGGTCGGGTTTTGGCTAATTTCGGGTTTTGAGCTAAATTTGGTACTTTTCAATTGGAATTCATTCCTTAAGCATAATTTGATGATAAAAATCTGAACTTGGTAGATTTGGAGCACTCAGAGGCCGAATTTAGAGGCAAAGGCACTGCAGAATAGTATTTTAGCTAGTTTTGAGATAAGTAACGTTTTCAAACTTGGTTCTGAGGGTTCGAAACCCCGAGCTAAATGATTTATGACTATAATTAAGGTGACGCACATGCCAAGTGACGGGCGTGCGGGAATGCACCGAGTAATTATGGCCTGGCTTATCCCATGGCACCACTTAGTGATTATTCCCTGATGATATATGTGCTTCTATTAATGTGGAAATTGTGAACATGTTAGAAATCATGTTAAGTATAAATGCTAGGCTTCACGCCGAAAATGCTGGGGCCCGAGTGGTCATATATTACTGTCTCCTTTGTGATTATTTGATTTCATATACTCAATCCTGTTATAGCATACCACTTCATATCTCAGTCTCAGTATTGTTAATTATATGCATACTTATCATTGTTTCGGGCTGATGGATGCATCTGTGATCCATGTGAGTGAGACTGAAGAGTAATGACTGAGTGAGACCGAGAGCCTGTTATTGAGATAGTTATGAGATCGGACTACACACCGCATCGATACTAAATCATGCCTTTGTTGGCTTGATATGGTGCTTGGTCCACTAGGGCCCTTCCGGAGTCTTTACACCCCCAGTGAGCGCATTGATGATGAGGGATGGATCTTCCCTGGACATGGATCTTGTCCGAAGATGATGTTATGTGAGGGATGGATTTTCCCTGGACATGGACCTTGTCCGAAGCTGATGTTATGTGAGGGATGGATCTTCTCTGGACATGGATATTGTCCGAGTGTTGTATTCCCGAGATGGATCTTCTCCGTGGGGCAGGACTGGCCTATTCCTTCAGAATGGAGTGACTACGGTCACCAATGATTATGTACATTCCGAGATGGACTTTTCCCTGGGCCTGAGGGCCATATACGGTACTGAGTGGACTGCTGTGTGAGGGTTGTGAGCACTATGTGCATATCCACACTGGTTTCATACATATATATTATGATGGCATGTAGAGTATACTGGCATACATGGCATATTTACCCATTCTGATAATTTGTTAGCATGTCTATTTTCTGTATATTGTTTATTGTAATTTCTGAGGTTTTGTCCGTCACTATCTCTCAGCCCATTGTTTGGGTTCGTTACTTCTAAGTTTGTGTACTCACATTACCGCCTGCACCTTTTGTGCAGATCCAGGTACACCGAGGCCCGGTAGTGGATATTGAGCAGCTGTCAGAGTTTTCATTGGAGTTGTCGAGGTAGCAGCTGGCGATCGCGACCTCGTCTTCTCTTCTTTATTCCACCTGTTGCACTTATTTTGAGACTATGTTGTCTATTTCTTAATTCTTTATATTTTTTATATATAGTAGCTCGTGACTGAGTGACACCGGATTCGGGGTTGGAGATTTTAATTTTTGTTTCAAATATTGTTTTTAAACTTCAGACTCTTAGTATTATCAATATATTCGTCTAAAAATTGCATTTTTATTGGAAATTGAATTTATCTTAGAAACGAAGGGGCGACTTAACTGGTTCCACGATAGGCGCCATCACAACCCCGAAATCGGGCCGTGACACCTATTTTGAGGCCCTAAGACGTAAAGAAATTAGCAACGATTAGAAGAAGCGATGACTACTGTTCATTCGCTCAATTTTTCACCTGAATTTATGTAGATGGCCTGGGCGGTCATGGATAAGTATTAAATATTGTTCATTAGGTCGCTTTTTATAGGTCCACAAAGTTTTAGGTGATTCGGGGCCAGTCTCCCGAATTCAAGTAGATGACGTGGACTATTGCACATAAAAATTCGGGAATCATCCTGAATTCCTGTTTTATCGCCCTAACATACCAAAACATGAGGAACATTCATGGAGAAGCGATGACTGTTATTCATTAGGTCATTTTATGGGCCCACAAAATTTTAGGATATTCGAGGTCGGTCGCGGAATTCATGGAGATGGTGTGTACTACACGAAAATATGAGAACCGTCCTAAATTCTTGTTTTATGACCCTAAAACACAAAAAAATTAGGTAAGGTCATGACGAAGTGATGACTATTGTTCATTAGGTTATATTTTATAGGACAACAAAAATTTAGGAGATTCAGGACTGGTCGCCCGAATTCATGCAAAAGCTAGCACACGAAAATCTGGAAATTATTATGAATTCCTATTTTATGGCCCTAAAATTCTAAAATATGAGAAACGGTCATGGCGAAGCAATGGATATTATTCATTAGGGTATTTTGTATTCGCCTAAAAAATTATAGGAGAGTCGTGGTCGGTCTCCTGAATTCATGCTGAAAGCATGGACTATAATTCCTGTTTTAGGTCCCTAAAACACCAAAAAAAATGAAACGATTATTGCATAAGCGATGAATAAATTTCATTAGATCATTTTTATGCAGAAGCGATGTATAATCTGTCACCTGAATTCATGCAGATGTTAGGGACCATAGTACAGGAAAATCTGGGAATCGTTCTGAATTCTTGTTTTATGGACCTAAACTGCCAAAATATGAGGAACGATCATGGAGAAACGATGACTATTGTTCATTAGATCATTTCTGATGGGCTGCAAAATTTTAGGAAATTCAGGGTTGGTCACCCGAATTTATGCAGACTGCGTGGACTATAGCATACGAAAGTCTGAATCGTCCTAAATTCTTATTTTATGGTAAAAAATGCCAAAAAAATAAGGAACGGTCATGGTGAAGCGATGACTATTGTTCATTAGTCATTTTTTATAGACCTGTAAAAATTTTCAAAATTCGAGGCCGGTCGCCTGAATTCATGCATAAATCGTGGACTATAACACATGTAAATTTAGGAATCTGTAATGACCCGGCCGGTCGTTTTGAGAGTTAGAGCCCCGATCCTCTATTAATTGCTTTCTCATATCTAATTCTGATATTTTGTGTTGCCGGGAGGGTTCGTCTTGGTTTTTGAAATGAATTGAGACACTTGAAGCTTAAGTTGGAAAAGTCGACCGGATGTCAATTTGTGGGTAAACGACCTCGGATTTGAATTTTTATGGTTCCATTAGCTCCGTTAATTGATTTTGGACTTAGGAGCGCGTTCGAAATGTGATTCAGAGGTCCGTAGTAGATTTAGGCCTCAATTGGTGAAAGTTGGAATTTTGGCAATTTTAGTTGCAGTGTAAATTTTGATATGCATCCTGGAATGGAGTTATGGAAGTGGGAGTAGGTTCGTAGTGTCATTTTTGACTTGTGTGTAAAATTTGAGGTCATTCGGACAAGATTTGATGTGTTTCGGCGTCATTTGTGGAATGTAGAAATTTCAAAGTTCATTAGGCTTGAATCTGTGTTTTGATGTGGTTCTATGTGGTTTGAAGGCTCGACTAAGTTCTTATAGTGTTCTAGGATTGGTTGGTATGTTTGGATGAGGTGTTGAGGGCCTCGGGTGATTTTGAGGTGCTTAACGGGTTGAATTGGACTTAGGTGAACTTGCTGATGTTGCTGTATCTGGTGTCACCGCACCTGTGCACTTTGGGCCGCAGGTGCGGAGCCGCAAAAGCGGATATGGAACCGTAGGAGAGGAAATGGGAAGAAGGTCTGAGATCGCAGGTGCGAGGGGACTTTTGCATCTGCGATGCCCGCATGTGCGATAGGAGGAACCACAGGAGCGGTCTAGGACCGCAGAACCGGACGAGGGTTCGCAGGTGCGCACACATAGATGCGACCTCTTGATCGCAAATCAGACGAGGTGTTTTAAGTGAAAAGTCACACCTGCGATGGAAATTTCGTGGGTGCGGGACCGCAGATGCAATCTTGGACCCCGCAGGTGCGATAATCGCTAGGCAGAAAAGGCAGATTCAAGGGTTTGATGTTTCATATCATACAATTCGATTTAGAGCTCATAGGAAGGAAATGTTTTGAGGGTTTTGAAGAGGAAAACATTGGGTAACTATTCCTAATCCTATTTTGATCATATTTCACTAATCCATAGTTCTTTTCTTCATTAAATTAGGGAATTTGAGTGAGGAAGTTGGGAAATTGGGGAAAAAGTCCCCCAACCAAAAATATGAGATTTCAGTGGGATTTAGGCATCGGATTTTGATGATTTTTGTATGAGTGAACTCTTGAGTGAATGGGTGTTCTTATTTGGTAACTTTTATTCGATTCCGAGTCGTGGGACCGGGGAGGCTTTTGAGTGATTTTTCCAATTCCTTGCTTTAACTTTGATTTCGTTCGTTAGATTAGCTCATGTAGTTGTATTTATGTTATGTAATTGGTTTTGATTAGGTTTGGGCCACTCGGAGTTGGATACTCGTAGAAAGAGCGTGATCTCAGATTGGTTTGAGCTTGATTTGAGGTAAGTGGCTTGTCTAACCTTGTGTGGGGGAACCTCCCCATAAGATTGGTACTGTTGTTATTTGAGCGCCATGTACGTGAGGTGATGAGTATGTACATGGGCTGTTAATTGTAAAATCCAACTTTCATTAAAAAGCAAATCTTTCTTTCCTCTTATTTGAACTTATTAGCTTGTGTAGCATTACGCTAGACTAAGGAAGCATGACTATTTTCCTTAACTATTTACTTGAACTACGTGCAACATGCTTTGTTGTTTTACCTTTTTTCCTTAGCTTACACTAAGGATAAACTGTGAGACTTTGTACTATGATTCTTGAATCTTATCGTTTGTTGCATATTTACTTTGGGACTACTGAATGGTATTCCGGGAGATCCCTCTGTACTTATATTCGGGAGGCTATAGAACTGTCAAGAATAATCATACTTCTTTGATTTCTTGTCGTGCGAGTTATTGACATCAAAATTCTAAAATTTTCTATTCTATTATTTCTCACATATGGTGAGGACCCGTACTGGGATATCCGACGATCGGGCATCCGAGCCCCCTACCAGAACCACCAGAGGTCGGGGTCGGGGCAGAGGAAAACCACGTGGTGCAGCCAGAGCACCTGCATGAGCTGCGACAGAGAAGCCCCCAGCAGCTCCAGCTGGAGGGCCAGCACCGGAGGTTCCTATTGCTGCTCCAGCCCTCCAGGAGACCTTAGCTTAGTTTCATGAGCATGTTCAGCACTTTAGCTCAGGCTGGACTAATTTTGATAGCTCCCACCAGATCTCAGGCCCGGGGAGGGGCACAGACTCCTGTAGCCCGTATCCCATGTAGAGGGTCTAGGTTGATCAGGACCTAGAGTTTATTCTTGTGCCCCAGTGGCTCCGGTTCAGCATGAGACCAGGGTAGCTACTTCTGAGGCAGAGCAACTTAGACTTGAGAGGTACAAGAAGTACCACCCACCCACTTTTAGAGGATTAGCTTCATAGGATGCTCAGGGTTTTCTTGAGGAGTGTCATCGTATCCTACGCACTTCGGGCATAGCGGAGATGAGTGGGGTTTCATTCACCGCTTTCCATCTGCGGGGAGTGGCATATCAATGGTGGCGTGACTATGAATTGAGTAGTCCGGACGAGGCAACCTCACTCACTTGGACTCAGTTCTCAGATATGTTCTTGTGTGAGTATGTCCCTCAGAGCCTTAGGGATGCTTGGCGGGCACAGAGTTTGAGCAGTTGCGCCAGGGTTCTATGACTATGTCGGAGTATGAAGTCTGTTTCAGTGAGTTGTCCAGGAATGCACTGACTTTGGTTGCTATAGTGACAGAAAGGGTTCATCGCTTCATTGAGGGACTCCATCCCAATATTCGGACCGGTATGGCCAGAGAGTTGGAGATGGACATCTCTTATCAGCAGGTCATGAGTATTGCCAGAAGAGTGGAGGGCATGCTTGCCCGGGACATAGAGGAGAGAGAGGGAAAGAGGTCTCGAGAGACTGGTCATTATTCAGGAGCTTGTGCGCCAGCAACACGCCATGGTAGGGGTTTTGCGAGTCGCCCTGTTCATTCAGCACTTCCAGCAGCCGACGGTGTTCTAGATCCTCCTAGGCCTCAGGAGCCTTATTATAGACTGCCAATATCTAGTGTGCCTCCTGCTCGGAGTGCTATTGGCAGCCAGTCCAGCAGGCCAAGTCCGAGCTAGTCTCAGCTGCCGTGTCATCCGAGGGTTTTTTTTTGAGTGTGGTGATACTCATCATATGTTGAGGGACCCAAAGTTAGGAGGAGTGCACCTCCACAGACTTCTCAGCTGCCACGTGCTCCACCAGGCCCTCCGACCATTCTTCCAGCCCCAGCTGCCGCCCTTCCTACTCAGGCAGCTCGAGGTGGAGGTCGGGGAGGTTGAGTTCGCCCTAGAGGGGGAGGCCAGGCCAGGTATTATGCCCTTCCAGCGGCAGTTGCTTCCAATTCTGTCACCACAGATATTGTTCCAGTCTGTCATAGAGATGCATCCGTATTATTGACCCAGGCTCTACGTACTCATATGTGTCTTCTTATTTTGCTCCACATTTGGGGGTATCTCGGAATTCTTTGAGTTCCCCTGTTTATATATCTACTCCTGTAGGATATTCTTTTATTGTGGACTGCGTATATTGGTCGTGTTTGATTGCTCTTAGTGGTTTTGAGACCAGAGCCAATTTATTTTTGCTCAATATGATAGATTTTGATGTTATCTTGGGCATGGACTGGTTGTTGCCCCATTATGCTATTCTTGATTGTCACGCTAAGACCGTGATGCTGGCTATGCAAGGCTTACCGCGATTAGAGTGGAGAGGTACCTTAGAGCATACTCCTCACAGGGTCATTTCATTTCTTAAGGCTCAGCGAATGATTGAGAAGGGGTGTGATACGTATTTGGACTATGTGAGAGATGTCAGTATTGATACCCCTACAGTAGAGTCAGTTCCAATAGTGAGGGATTTACCTGATGTGTTTCAAGCTGATCTTCCGGGCATGCCACCTGACAAAGATATTGATTTTGGCATTGATTTGTTGTCGTGCACTCAGCCCATCTCTATTCCTCCTTACCGTATGGCTCCTCCTGAGTTGAATGAGTTGAAGGAGCAGTTGTAGGAGTTTCTTGATAAGGGCTTCATTAGTCCCAGTGTGTCACATTTGGGTACTCCGGTCTTGTTTGTGAATAAAAAGGACGATTCTATGCGTATGTGTATTGATTATCGCCAGTTGAACAAGGTTACAATGAAGAACATGTATCTTTTGCCTCGCATTGATGATTTATTTGATCAGTTACAGGGCGCCAGGGTGTTTTCCAAGATTGACTTGTGTTCTGGCTATCATCAGTTGAAGATTCGGGAGCCGGATATCCTAAAGACTGCTTTCAGGAACAGATATGGTCACTATGAGTTTCTTGTCATGTTTATTAGGCTGACCAATGCCCCATCAGCCTTTATGCATTTGATGTATAATGTGTTCCAGTCTTATCTTGATTCCTTCATCATTGTTTTTATTGACGACATTCTGGTGTATTCCCGGACTCGGAAAGATCATGAGTAGCACCTGAGGACTGTGCTTCAGACTTTGAGGGAGAAGAGGTTGTATGAAAAATTTTCTAAGTGTGAGTTTTGGCTTGATTCAGTGGCATTCTTGGGTAGGTAGTATCTAGTGATGAGATCAAGGTAGATCCAAAGAAGGTGGAGGCAGTGTAGAGTTGGCCTAGACCATCATCAGCTACGGAGATCCACAGTTTCCTTGGTTTGGAAGGATATTACCGTCGCTTTGTAGAGGGATTTTCATCTATTGCAGCACCTATGACCAGGTTGACCTAGAAGGGTGCTCCATTCAGGTGGGCAGAGCAGTGTGAAGAGAGCTTTCAGAAGATCAAGACAACTTTGACTACAACCCAGTAGTCAGATTTGGGATCTTACACTGTCTATTGTGATGCCTCGAGGATTGGTCTTGGAGCGGTGTTGATGCAGGACGGTAGGGTGATTGCCTACGCGTCCAGACAGTTGAAGGTGCATGAGAAGAATTATCCTGTCCACGATCTTGAGTTAGCAGCTATTGTTCAGGCCTTGAAGATCTGGCGCCATTATTTGTGTGGTGTTCCTTGTGAGACCTACATTGATCACTGGAGTTTGCAGCACTTGTTCAAGCAAAAGGATCTTAATTTGCATTAGCGGAGGTGTTTGGAACTACTTAAGGATTATGACATCACTATATTGTACCACCCGGGGAAGGCCAATGTAGTGACCGATGCGTTGAGTCGCCGGGCGGAGAGTTTGGGGAGTTTGGCATATCTCCCAGCAGCAGAGAGACCCTTAGCATTGGATGTTCAGGCTTTAGCCAGCCAGTTTGTGAGACTGGATATTTCAAAGCCGAGCCGAGTATTCGTTTGCGTGGTCACTCGGTCTTCTCTTTATTATCGTATTAGGAAGCGTCAGTATGATGATCCCCATCTTGTAATCCTCCAGGACAGGGTTCGACGAGGTGATGCTAGAGATGTAAATATTGGCGATGATAGCGTGATGAGGGTGCATGGACGGATATGTGTCCCCAATGTGGATGGGCTTCAGGAGTTGATTCTTGAGGAGGCTCACAACTCGCGGTATTCCATCCATCCGGATACCGCGAAGATGTACTAGGATTTGAGATAGCACTATTGGTGGAGGAGGATGAAGAAGGATGTAGTTGGGTTTGTGGCCAGGTGTCTCAACTATTAGCAGGTCAAGTATGAGCATCAGAGATTGGGTGGCTTGCTTTAGAGGTTATAGATCCCCGAGTGAAAGTGGGAGCGGATCACCATGGATTTCGTAGTTGGACTCCCACGGACTTTGAGGAAGTTCAATGCTCTTTGGGTGATGGTGGATCGACTGACCTAGTCAGCTCATTTCATCCCAGTGATGGCTACTTACTCTTGAGAGAGGTTGGCTGATATTTACATCAGAGTGATTGTCCGCCTTCATTGTTTCCTAGTTTCCATTATTTCAGACAGAGGTACACAGTTCACATCACGGTTCAGGAGAGCCGTATAGCAGGAGTTGGGTACAAGGGTAGAGCTGATTACAGCCTTTCACCCTTAGACAGACGGGCAGTCTGAGTGCACAATTCAAATTCTAAAGGATATGCTTCGTGCTTGTGTGATGGATTTTTGAGGGTCATGGGACTAGTTATTTCCACTTGCAGAGTTTTCCTACAACAACAACTATCAGTCCAGCACTCAGATGGTACCATATGAGGCTCTTGCCACTTGCGGAGTTTGCCTACAACAACAACTATCAATCCAGCATTCAGATGCCACCATATGAGGCTCTATATGGTAGGTGGTGTCGGTCCCCTGTGGGTTGGTTCGAGCCGGGTGAAGCCCGATTGTTGGGTACAGACTTGGTCCAGAATGCCCTGGATAAGGTGAAGGTGATTCAAGATATATTTCGCACAACCCATTCCAGTCCAGACAGAAGAGTTATGTGGACCGGAAGGTTTGTGTTTTAGCGTTCATGGTTAGAGAGCGGGTCTTGATTTGGGTATCACCTATGAAGGGCGTCATGAGGTTCGGGAAGAAGCGCAAGCTGAGACCAAAGTACATTGGTCCTTTTGATATATTGCGCGTGTTGGGAGGTTTCCTTTGAGATTGCTCTACCTCCCAGTCTAGCAGGATTTCATCCGGTATTCCACGTTTCTATGCCCCAGAAGTATCACGGTGATCTGACTCATTTATTGGATTTCAGTTCAGTCCAGTTGGACAAGGATCTATGCTACGTTGACGAGCCAGTGGCTATCTTGGACAGGTAGGTTAGAAAGCTAAGGTCAAAGAACATTGCTTTAGTGAAGGTTCAGTGGAGGGGTCAGCCAGTCAAGGAAGAACTTGGAAGACTGAGAAGGATATGCGCAACCGTTATCTTCATCTTTTCACAGCCTCAGGTATGTCTTTATTCTCGTTCGAGGTCGAAAAATTGTTTTAAGAGGGGGAGGATGTAACGACCCGATCAGTTGTTTTGAGAGTTAGAGCCCCGATCCCCTATTAACTACTTTCCTCATATCTAATTCTGCTATTTTGTGTTGATAGGAGGGTTCGTGTTGGTTTTTGAAACGATTGAGACACTTAGTCTCTTATTTGGAAGCTTAAGTCAGAAAAGTTGACTGGATGTCGAATTGTGGGTGAACGACCTTGGATTTGAAATGGGAAGGAGGCCTGAGATCACAGGTGCGAGGGGACTTCTGCATATGCGATGCCCACGAGTGCGATAGGAGGAACCGCAGAACCAGAGAGGGTCCGCAGGTGCGCACATGCAGGTGCGACCTCATGATCGCAGATGCGGACAAGGTTCTTTAAGTGAAAATATGCACCTGTGATGGAAATTCCGCAAGTGCGGGACCGTAGATGCGATCTTGGGCCCGCAAGTGCGATAATCGCTGCGCAGAAAAGACAGATTCGAGGGTTTGATATTTCATATCACAAATTTCGATTTAAAGCTCAGAGGAAGGGCGAATTTTTGAGGGTTTTGAAGAGGAAAATATTGGGTAACAATTCCTAATCCTATTTTGATAATATTTCAATAATCCATAGTTGTTTTCTAAATTAAATTAGGGAATTTGAGTGAGGATGTTAGGAAATAGGGGGAAAATTCTCCCAACCAAAAATTTGAGATTTGGGTTGGATTTAGGCGTCGGATTTGGATGATTTTTGTACGAGTGAACTCGTGAGTGAATGGATGTTCTTATTTGGTAACTTTTATTCGATTCTGAGTCGTGGGCCCGGGGAGGCTTTTGAGCGATTTTTCCAATTCCTTGCTTTAGCCTTGATTTTTCCGTTCGTTAGATTAGATCTTGTAGTTGTATTTAGGTTATGTAATTGGTTTTGACTAGATTTGGTCCACTTTGAGTTGGATACTCATGTCAAGAGCGTGATTTCAGATTGATTTGAGTTGGGTTCAAGGTAAGTGGCTTGTCTAACCTTGTGTGGGGGAACCTCCCCATAGGATTAATACTGTTGTTGTTATTTGAGCACCGTGTACGTGAGGTGACGAGTACGTACATGGGCTCTTAGTTGTAAAATCTGACTATCATTAAAAAGAAAATCTTTCTTTCCTCTTATTTGAACTTATTAGCTTGTGAAGCATTATGCTAGGCTAAGGAAGCATGCCTATTTGCCTTAACTATTTACTTGAACTACGTGCATCATGCTTTGCTGTTTTACCTTTTTTCCTTAGCTTACACTTAGGATAAACTCTGAGACTCCGTGCTATGATTCTTAAATCTTATCGTTTGCTGCATATTTACTTTAGGACTACGGAACAGTATTCTGGGGATCCCCCTGCACTGCATATTTACTTTGGGACTACAGAACGACATTCCGGGAGATCCCCTAACACTGCGTATTCACTTTTGGACTACAGACTGGTATTCCAGGAGATCCCCCTGCATATTTACGTTTGGGACTACGGGACGGTATCCCGGGAGATCCCCTGTTGCTATTATTGTGTTATGAGTTGTTGGCTTTCATTGAATTCTATTGTTGTTATATTTCCGTATTTAGTTTACTATAATATTTCTTTCTTCCTTATTTTATTATATTTATACCTGTAGGGCCGTAACCTGATCTCGTCATTACTCGACCAAGATTCGGTTTGGTACTTACTGGGTACCATTGTGGTGTACTCACACCCTTCTTGCACATGTTTTTCGTGTGCAGATCCAAGTACCTCTTGCCTGCCTCAGTATTACTGCAGCCGCAGTAGCCACCAGAGACTTTGTCCGTAGATCCTCGGAGTCCCCCTCTATCTTTTACTTTGTTTCCCTCCTTCATTTCTTAGACTCTATGTATAGCAGAGAGTTAGATAGTTTTTGTAGAGCTTGTGACACATGATTCCTATTTTTGGAAAGTATTGTGTATAATCACATACTAGTTTTACTTGTATATGCCGAGCGGAAGTTTACCATTATATAGTAATTATTGAAGCTTGGTTTTTCTTTTATTTTCTTATTTCTGTTATTTAATGTTAATAGGCTTACGACTAGGTGCCGTCACGACGTCTTTCGGAGGGAAAAAATGGGTCATGACAGAATCGTCTTGAATTCCCATTTTAAGGCCATAAAATGCCATAAAGCAAGGAACAATCATGGTGAAGCGATAGCTATTGTTCATTAGGTCATTTTTTAGGGGCTCGTAAAACTTTTGGATATTCGGGACTGGTCGCCCGAATTCATGCAGATGGAACACGAAAATATGGTAATCATCCTGAATTCCTGTTTTATGATCCTAAAATGGAAAAAATGAGAAACGATCATGGCGCAGTGATGACTATTTTTCCTTAGGTTATTTTTTATGATCCCGCAAAATTTTAGGAGATTCAGGGCCGGTCGTCCGAATTCAAGAAGATGGCGTGTACTATAGCACACAAAAATCTGGAAATCGTCTTGAATTCTTGTTTTATGGCCCTAAAAGAAAAAAGAATGAGGAACGATCATGGAGAAGCGATGACTATTTTTTGTTAGGTCATTTTTATGGTCCATAAAATTTTATTTGAATTAGGGCCGGTCGCCTGAATTCATGGAGATGACGTGTACTATAGCACATGAAAATCTAAGAATCATCCTAAATTCTTATTTTATGGCAAAAAAAATGAACCAGTCATGGTGAAGTGATATTAGGTCATTTTTTTGGGTCCGCAAAATTTTTGGAGATTCGGGACCGGTCTCTCGAATATATGCAGAAAGCTGAACTATACTACACGAAAATCTTGGAATCATCTTGAATTTCTATTTTATGGCCCTAAAACTCCACAAAATTGAGGAACGGTTATGGTGAAGCAAATGCTATAGTTCATTAAGTAATTTTTTATGGGCACGTAAAATTTTAGGAGATTCAGGACTAGTCGCCCGAATTCATACAAATAGCGTGGACTATAACACATAAAAATTTGGGAATCGTCATTCAGTTCCCTAAAATGCCAAAAAATGTGAAATAATCATGGTGAACTGATGACTATTTTTCATTAGGTCATTTTTATGGCCCCGCAAAACTATAGGAGATTCAAGGTCAATCGTCCGAATTAATGCTGATGGTGTGGACCATAACACAAAAAAATTTGGGGATTGACACAACTCCTATATTATGGCCCTAAAATTTAAAAACGAGGAACGTTCATAGTGATGAGATGACTATTAGGTCTTATTTTATTGGCCCGCAAAATTTTAGGAGATTCGGGATAGGTCGCCCGAATTCATGCAGATGGCATGGACTGCAAACGAATATCTAAGAATCGTCCTAAATTCCTATTTATTTTCCTAAAATGCCAAAACACGAGGAATGCTCATGGAGAAGCGAGACAATTTTTCATTAGGTCAGTTTTTATAAGAAGCTAAATTTTAGGAGATTTAGGGTCGGACGCCCGAATTCATGCAGATGGCGTGGACTAGAGGAATCATCCCAAATTCCTATTTTATGGCCCTAAAATGCCAAAAAAATGTGAAATGGTCATGGAGAAACGGTGACTATTATTCATTAAGTCATTTTTTACACAACCGCAAAATTTTAGGAGATTCGAGGCCGGTCGCCCGAATTTGGGCGAGTGGCGTGGACTATAACACACGAAAATCTAGGAATCGTCATGAATTCCTATTTTATGGCTCTAAAATGCAGAAAAATGAGGAACGACTATGGAGGAGCGATAAATAATGTTTATTAGTCATTGCCTGTAAACTTTTGAGATTTTGGGCCGGTAGCCTTAATTAATGGAGATAGCGTGGACTATAGAACACGAAAATCTATGAATTGTCTTGAATTCTTCTATCATGGCTCTAAACCTCCAAAAAAAATGAAGAACGGTCATGGTGAAGAAGTGACTATTATTCGTTAGGTCTATTTTATAGGCTCACAAAAGTTTAAGAGATTCGGGGTTGGTCATCCAAATTCATGTAGATGACGTGGACTATTATAGTACAAAAAAATTTTGCAATCATCCCGAACTCCTATTTGATAGCTCTAAAACGCCAAAAAAGAGGAATTTTCATGGAAAAGTGATGACTTCATTAGGTCGTTTCTGATTGACTCGTAAAATTTTATGGATTCAGAGCCGATCACCCCAATTCATGCAGATGGCGTGGACTTTAGTACACAAAAATCTGGGAATCGTCCTAGATTTTTTTTATAGACCTAAAATACAAAACGAGGAAGATTCATGAAAAAATAATTATTATTGTTCATTAAGTCATTTTTTATATGCAAAATTTTTGAAGATTCATTCTAATGGTGTAGACCATCGCACACGAAAATTTGAGAATCGTCACGACTTCCTATTTTATGGCCCTAAAACGCTAGAAAATAAGGAACGATCATGACGAAGTAATGACTATTGTTCATTAGGGCGTTTCTGATAGGCCTGCAAAATATTTAGGAGATTCGAGGTGTGTCGCCAGAATTCATACATATGGCATGGACTATATCACAAGAAAATATGGGAATCGTCCTGAATTATTTTTTATGGTCCTAAAATGTTAAAAAAATAAGGAACTGTCATGATGAAGTGTTAACTATTTTTCAGAGGTCATTTTTATGGGCCCACAAAATTTTAGGAGATTTGGGTTGGTCGCCTGAATCCATAAAAATGGTGTGGCTATAGCACATGAAAATTTGATAATCATCCTAAATTCCTGTTTTATGGCCTGAAATATTAAAAACTAGGAACGGTCATGGCAAAGTGATGCCTATTGTTCATTAGGTCTTTTTTGATGGGCCCATAAAATTTTAAGAGATTCGGAGGCGGTCATCCAAATTCATGACGATGGCGTGGACTATCTGGGAATCGTCTCGAATCCTTGTTTTAAGACCCTAAAACACCAAAAAATGAGCACTAGGCCCGGTCATCGGTTGTACATTAGTAGGGTCTGATATTCATTCCTTACTCAAATAGGAAGGTGACCGTCTCAATCTAGCGGTGTGGTCCAGAAAGCATTTGCTGTTTTCTTGTCCCTCAAGAGAATAAAGAGAGAACCTTCCTCTGCTGGAGAAAATGAAAAAGAGAATCTCAGATTGGAAGGAATAATCATGACGAAGCGATGACTATTGATCATTGCCCACAAAATTTTAGGAGACTCGAGGCCGGTCGTTCGAATTCATGGAGATAGCAAAGACTATAGTACACAAAATATATGAGAATTGTCATGAATTCTTGTTTTATGGCCCTAAAACACCAAAAACACGAGGAACGGTTATGATGAAGTTATGAGTATTATTCATTAGGTCAGTTTTCATGGGCCCATAAAATTTTAGGAGATTCGGGGTGGGTCGTCAAAATTCATGCAGATGGCGTGGACTAAGTACACACAAATTTGGGAATCATCCTGAATTCTTGTTGTATGGCCCTAAAACGCAAAAATAGGAGAAACGGACATGGCGAAGTGATGACAATTGTTCACTAGATCATTTCTGATTGGCTCGTAAAAGTTTAGGAGATTCGGCGCCGGTCGCCTGAATTCATGTACATGGCATGGACCATTGTACACGAATCTGGGGATCGTCCCTTCTTATTTTGTGACCCTAAAACGCCAAAAAATGAGAAACGATCATGGCAAAGAAATGACTATTGTTCATTAGATCATTTTTATGGGCCCAGCAAAATTAGAGTTTCAGGAGCGGTCGCCTGAATTCATGCAGATGGTGTGGACCATAGCACACGAAAAATTGGGAATCATCACGACTTCGTGTTTTATAGACCTAAAACCCCGAAAAAAGAGGAACGATCATGGGGAAGCGATGATTATTGTATGCTAGGCCATTTCTGATGGGCCTGGAAAATTTTAGGATATTCAGGGTCGATTTCCCGAATTCATGCAGATAACATGGACTATAGCACCCGAGTTCTTGTTTTATGGCCATAAAACGCTTAAAATGAAGAACGATCATGGTGAAGCAATGACCATTGTTCATTTGGTTATTTTTTATGGGCCCGTAAAATTTTAGGAGATTTGGGCCGATCACCCGAATTCATGAAGATTTCATGGTCAATAGTACACGAAAATCTAGAAATTATCCTGAATTTCTATTTTATGGCCTTAAAACGCTAAAAATGAGCAACGAACATGGCAAAAAAATGACTATTGTTCATCAGGTCCTTGTTTATGGGTCCACAAAGTTTTAGAAGATTCAGGACTGCTTTCCTGAATTCATGCAGATGGTGTGGACCATAACACACAAAAAATTGGAAATCGTCGCGATTTCCTGTTTTATGGCCCTAAAATGCCGAAAATCGAGGAACGATTATGGCGAAGCGATGGTTATTATTTGTTAAGTCATTCCTGATGGGCCTGCAAAATTTTAGGAGATTCAGGGTCGGTTGTCCGAATTCATGCAGATGACGTGGACTATAACACAGAAAAATATGGGAAGCATCATGAATTCTTGTTTTATGGCCCAAAAAATGAAGAACCGTCATAGAGAAGCAATGACTCTTGTTCATTAGGTCGTTTCTGATTGACCCATAAAATTTTAGGTGATTCGGTGACGACCACCCGAATTCATGAAGATGGCATGGACTTCGTGTTGAATTCCTATTTTATGGCTCTAAAATGTTAAAAAACTGAGAAACGATCATGAAGAAACAATGACTATTGTTCATTAGATTATTTTTTGTTGGTACAAAAATTTAGGCGACTTTTGGGTTCATTTTATTGTGTTTCGTGGCTATACAACACGAATTTGTGATTATATCCACTTTTCATGTGTATTAGTACGTACTAATTTTGTTAAAAAGACTTGACGGACTCTGATTGGGCTGAAATTTTGTAGGCCCATAGGAGCAGTGTTAGTGAGGGGAGAAATTTAAAAATAGCTAGATTTACAAGTGGTCATTGAAAAATAGCCACAATTTTAAAAGTAATCGAAATTTAGCCACTTTTCATGTAAAGATAAATCTGACCAAAAATACTATTCAAAATCCGAAAAATACTCCAGTATGTTATACTGGAGTTCAACAAAGTATATCAGTCCAGTATATTATGCTAGAAGTTCATACACAGGTGCACCAAACTCCAATATATTATGCTGGACTGGTCTCTATTACAATAAAATAGTAGTTATTTTTTAATGACTTGACAAATACTGACTATTTTTGAATGACCAATCCGAAAATTGACTAGCCCGCGCTATTTTTACGTTAACAGAGTGTATTGGTAGCTACCGAAAAGTTCCGACGGCTAGAGGTAGAGCAATTCTGGGCCCATTTGGGCAAGAGGTGCTTGTTTTATTTTTTATGCTTTGTGAATATTCATTTGGTAAATAAAATTGTTTATTACAGATATATGTTATGACGTAAAGTAAGTTGATACTGAATATGTTGATGAAGATGCAAGTATGTTGTGTCATTTTCATGCCACATACTGTTAGCTACTTGTTAAAAAAAATTACTACAACTTTACATTAGATCAAAAGCTTCAAAAACTATAGTCTTCACTATTTTGTATTGACATGCACGTATGTTAGATTTATCAAATTTTATGAGTTTTGAATTTTCTAACGACGAGTATATATTTATTAAATTTCATAATATAAATATAAGGTTTGGGTCAAGTATCTTTAGTATATAGACATGTGAGATGATAACATAACTTATGCAATTTTTGGCTCACAAATCAAATCAAGTATACTAAAAAACAACAATATCCAGAAGAAAATATAGTTCAAAACTTCCAAAGTTGGAAAATATGCATCACTTTTATTTATAGAGAGAGAAAATTAGTTCTAACAAAATTCCTCAACAAATTTTACAGAGAAGAGAAAAAGAAAACACTAACTACGTACAACACAATAAATAATGCTCATAAATTGACGATAAATTATGACTACAAATGACTTCTTTATTTTTTTTAAAACTTTTATACTACTATTTATGGTCATCTACAATATTGGTTATTGATTTGTTAGTCAAAAGTGGTTCCTCTAAATCAACTTTACAACTTGTGAAATCTGGAAAATCTTGAATTGTAATTGTTGTTTCTTGAATATGTTGCTTCACTGGCTCTTCCTCTAAAATATTGTCCTCTTTTTCATCCTTTGCCTTTCCCCATAATACCACATATAATCCAAAAATCACAGCAAGTGATCCCACCAAGCTGAAATTTAATTAAAAAAAAAAGTTTAAACAACCTTATCATACTTTTAACAAGGTAAAAATTCTCAAAAATTGCGAAAAAAAAATGAAGTCTTCCTTACTATTGGATTCACATAGTGTTGATTAAGTGAGACACTTAAGGAGATAAATGATAGTAATTTAGATAAATACTTTTATGATAAGGCTATTAAATATCTTTTTTGAAGCCAAATAATTCAAAATTTGAATTTCCTAATATGGGGTTTTCTAGAAATAGTTAAAAAAGTTAAACGATAAAACCAATAAATAAAGTAAGTGAAGATGATTGTAGTAATTTACCTTCCAGTGTACATCTCTTCTTGCATAAATGCTGAGGCAATGATTGTTACTATAATTGTGCATAGAGGATTGAACATAGCAGAAAATAATGGTCCTCTACGTGAAATACACCAAGCTTGCCCTAAGAAAGCAACAGCTGATGAAAACCCCTGTTTACAAAAATTCAAACATTATTAATAATAATTTAACAAGATTTTAGTTATTATTTTAAATTGTAATTAAAGGGAAGTTTTGGAGCAACGGTCATTTTGTATTCGTGTAACCTATAAGTCACATGTTTGAGTCGTGGAATTAGCTACTGATGCTTGCATCAAGATAGACTGCTTACATCATATCCTCTTGAGGTGCGGCCTTTCCCCGGATCCTGCGTGAACGCGGGATCTTTTGTGTACCGGGCTGTCCTTTTTTTTTTTTTGTAATTTTTAATATGAAGGGGAGCCTTGGAGCAATAATAAAATCGTCTTTGTGTAACCTATAGGTCACGGGTTCGAGCCGTGGATAAGCTATTAGCGCGTGCATTAAGTAGGCTTCCTATGTCACACCCTCTCGTTCATTTCCTAGACCCTCCATGAACGCAAGATACTTTGTACACCGGACGGCCCTTTAAGTGTAATTTGTAACATCGAAAAGAAAAAAAGAAAGAAGGAATACTTACGGTATAGAAGATAGAAATGAATTCCAGAGATGAAGTTACTTTCCAGCTATTCAAATTAGGTTCAAAGAAGAATGTGACAATTGCAGATTGAATTGCAGCCATGAGGCATAACCAGGCTGTTAAAGATAGATGATCAGGGCAATTTGCTGACAATGTCACCTGTGGCACAATATCATATTAGCATCTTAATTAGAAAATTAAACTTGGGATTAAGTTATATACGTTACGAGCGTAAATAATTTTTACACTATCAATTTAATTTAATCTATTGCAGCACGCAGCCAGGTTTAACTTCTACGTAACTAATTATACTTATTATGAACTGTTAAATGAAGTTATTTTTTTATGTTTTAAGTGACTTGACAGTGTAAAAGAGAGTGTGAAATTTCTAGTTTTAATATATTAAAGAATTCTTGAAAAAATAACTTTTTTTTGTTTGTTTCGCTTTTACTCCCTTTTCAAAATAATAAAATAAGTAAACATCCTAGTTTGGAAATAATGTAGAAATTTCAGGTCTTATTATTTTTCAAACTACACTGCTACAATTTATGTTGTGTTTCACACTTTTGCATAATATTTGTGTTACTGCTTTTCCATTTATTGGCTGTCTTTCACGTTGCTGATATTATTTTTCAGGTTTTGTTGTCGCAGGTCTATTGTCTCTGAGTCGAGGGTCTACCGGAAACAACCTCTCTACTCAAAGGCGGACCCATGATTTTAAGGTCGGAGGTGCACTTTTGGATTCAATCAAAATCTGCTTTGTATAAAGGGTGCATACTACTAATATATTACTATTTTCTAAGGACATATAAATGTATACGTGGAGTTTTTGCCGAACTTTATGGGTGCCGGTGACTTCTCTCGATATAGCATAGGTCCGCCTCTGTCTCTACCCCTCTGGGGTAGGGCAAGGTATGCATACACTCTATCTTCCCCAGACTCCATTGTTGGGATTTTACTGGATTGTTATTGTTGTATTATTTTTTCAAACTAAAAGTAATTTTTATTAGCCCAACTAAATAGGATTTGTGTTGCGTAAACTTTACTAAAATGGGAAAGCGCTCGTTACCAGAAATTTTAAGAGATTTTAAAATACCTGTAAAATGAGCCAAAATGACCAGCAACAAGCACTAGC
>ML347998.1:0-19080 GCA_005239505.1 Nicotiana paniculata | reverse complement strand
ATCATAATCTGATTGTTAGACTGAGCATATGATTCATTTAGACCCATTATAAACTGCAACAGTCTCTGAGATTCAAAATGTTCAACATATTTCTTAGATTCTTCACTACCACAACCAGTACAGGGCATTAGTGCATCAAACTCTGCCTACGGTTCCCTTAGTTTTGAGAAATACACTGAAACTGAGGAAATACCCTGGGTTAAAGTGGCTATTTGTCTATGAAAATATAGGATTCGTGATCCATTAACTTTATCAAAAGTTTCCCTAAGTTCGGACTAGACCTTCTGAGCACTTGTAGCATACACCATACCCCTTAGTAATTCATTGCTAACTGAATTCATTATCCAAGAAAGGACTATAGCATTACACTTCTCCCTCAGTTCATGCAAGGATGGATCAAATTTATTCTTCGAGTACCTACCATCAACAAAACCTAATTTGCTCTTTCCTAGTAGGCTAATTCGCATAGAACTACTCCATAAAGCATAGTTCTCAGGTCCTGTGAGTTTAATCGAAATTAGCGAGCTACCTGGAGTATCGCAAGGTTGAAGAAATAGAGGATAATGTTGATCTACAACTGGAATCATCTCGATGCCTCCTCTTGCGTGTGTAGCATCAGTAGCGTCGTCTGTAATTTTAATTGCCATTGAAATGAACTTGAAAACTTAGAGACAATTCTGAATTGTAACAAAAAAATCCTAGCTGCTCAAGGATGAGTTTCACCAATAATGGCGACTCAAAAGCAATTAGGCAAAAAAAGGCTAGAAAATGCTGGAAGCAAGCTCGAAGTATGCTCGGATTAATCCGCTAGCTCTGATACCACGATAACTTCTAGTGATTAAGCTTCAATGGAGAAGAGAGAAGAATAAGATACGAAGAAGCATCACTGGAGAAGAAACCGTTTTTTCTCATTGAATGAGTACCGAGTACATGATAACTAACTGCTTGTTAGTTATATACAGTGTTGTAACTTAAGTTAGTTGAATACAATTGTCATTAACTAACTAACTACTCTTAGTTAACTAACTATAGCTAACACTAACTAAGCCAGCTAACTACATTTAGCCTCATATCTTGTTAACAATTTAACTTGATTTCTCAAACTTTTGGTGGCCAAATACCTATTTTTTCTCCCTAAATTATTTACTTTTATTTTTTAATACTTTTTTAGTATTATAAGTTTTTTTCTCTTTTTACTCTATGTTATAAACTTACCTATAAGATAAATAAATTTTATTGACAAAGTAAAAAGGAAAAGAATAATTTTCAGGTAGTTTCAAATACTCCACAGTCCAAAATAATAAAAGTCTGGTAATATATCTTTGAGTAAGTTTCAATTAGTGCATGCTTAAATTCGAATATGAGTAAGGTTGATCCTTCCTTTCACCATTATATTAGCAAAAAATTCATATCTCAAATTCTCATTATTGGGAGGCTTGACGTATATATAACGTAAAATTATTTGTCAAAGGCAAGTTTTTTTTCAATAAACATGGACAATGAATAAGTCAAACAAGGACTAAGCAAAACCCTAATCTGCATTTAGTTCTTACCAACGGAATTAAATAAATTATTAGGGAGTAGAAGTAACACTTGAACCAAAAATTATAACCTTCAGTTGTAAGAATTTAGTGATTTATAGAATGAAGATCGTTTTGACATTATAAACTGCTTAAAGAAGGAATGTAAATATTATGCACGTGTAATAAACTAAAAGGTAATTAAAAATAATTTTATTTAATAAGTATGGTGTTCGTTGACTTGGAAAAAGCCTACGATAAAGTCCCCAGAGAGGTTCTATGGAGATGTTTGGAGGTTAGCGGCGTTCCAGTAACGTTCATTAGGGTGACTAGGGATATGCACGATGAAGCTAAGACTCGGGCGAGGACTGTGGGAGGGGATTCAAATTATTTTCCAGTGCTCATGGGATTGCATCAGGGATCAACTCTTAACCCATTTTTATTTTCCCTAGCGATAGACGTGCTGATGCATAACATACATGGGGAAATGCCATAGTGTATGTTATTTGCAGATGATATAGTTCTTATTGACGAGACGCGCGACATGGTTAATGCTAAGTTGGAAGTGTGGCGACAGACCCTGGAATCTAAAGGTTTCAAGTTGAGCAGGACAAAAATAGAATGTATGGAGTGTAAGTTCAATATTGGGACGCATGAACCAGAAGTGGACGTGAAGCTTGATACCCAAGTCATCCCCAAGAGAGATAAGTTTAGATATCTTGGGTCGATTATACAGAGTAACAGAGAGATCGGCGAGGATGTCACACACCATATAGGAGCGAGGTGGTTGAAATGGAGGCTTGCTTCTGGTATTTTGTGTGACAGGAATGCGCCACCTAGACTTAAGGGCAATATCTACAAAGCAGTAGTTAGACCGGCCATGTTATATGGAGCCGAGTGTTGGCCAGAAGAAATCCCATGCCCAGAAGATGAAAGTAGCAGAAATGAGAATGTTGCGATGGATGTGTGGAGATAATAGAAAATATAAGATTAGAAATGAATATATTAGGGACAAAGTGGGTGTGGCCCTTGTGGAAGAGAAGTTGAAGAAATCGAGGCTGAGATAGTTTGGTCATGTGAAAAGGAGAGGCGTTGATGCTCCGGTTAGGAGGTGCGAGAGGTTGCCCGTGTCGACTGAGTTGAGGGGTAGAGGTGATTAGGTAGGACATGTCTCTGTTCCCCTCAATAGGCAGGTGTGGAGGTCGAAAATTAGGGTGGTGGGTTGATAGGCAGTCTTGAGTTTACCTTGCCTTACTAATAGTAGTTGTACTAGTCGGTACCTTCCTATTCCCAGTCCCTTGTTTATATACGGTATGTCAGTATTAGCAGTGAGATTGGCATTATTCTAGTTGCTTCATTTCCTTGGATCTCTGTCATTATTCGTTATATTATTTGCTTACACTGTCTTATTATATTGTTATTGCTATTTTTTCTCTATTGCTCCATTTTTTATGCTCTTGAGCCGAGGATCTTACGGAAACAACTTCTCTACCCTCATAGGCAGGGGTAAGGTCTGCGTACATACTACCCTCCCAGACCCTACTTATGAAATTTCACTGAATGGTCGTTGTTGTTGTTATTAAGTATGGCATTGATAATATATAGTATTAAGTAGTAATTAATATATTATAATATGTGAAATTATATTAGTTTGAAACTTTGAATAATAACTCTCTACTATAACTTAAATTCCTATAATAACAGTATCATCATTTCTTTATGGATAGATGTCATCATTTATTCAACTGGCTGAGTTTGTGGAACAGCACGAGCTAAAAGAAGATGAATCTTTTTGTCCTAACCATCTCTTTCGACAAAACGAAAACGAAAAAGACTTATTAAATTTATAACGTTGGAAACCAAATTGGCCTACCACCAAAAAGTCCAAGCCATCATCTTCTAAAAGAATTATTTGATTTTTTGGTTTTAAATTTCTATAACTTATAAATTAGAAACCAAACATTGTATAACTAATATCAGTACAAGTTATACAGAAATTTATGTATAATATACAAGGTAGAAGTTGGAATAAGTAATAAATGGATAAAATGCATATAAAGACAGAAACCTTATAATATGTAAATCTAAATAATAATCACCATATTATTTATTCTTCACGTAACAATCCTCGTACTATTATTCACTGTATAACAATTTATGCATTAGATTTTCGAGGAAAATAGTGAAGTGACATTAAGCTTTGAAAATGAGAAAATAATAGACAGCAACGAGCGAATCTTGATCTAATAATTTGAGAGCTACAGTAAAATTATTAAATTGATATTAGTTACAAGTAGAAATTATAAGAAAATGCAAATAATGAGTAAAAAGTTTCTGGTCTACATGGAGTATCGCTTAAGGAATACCCTACGGTCAAACACAAATTAGGCCTCGATTCATGAAAGACTATATAACTCCAAACATTGTAGTTTCAATTAAATATTGAATGAATTATTCACAAACATTTATGTTAGACCAAAATTCATCCATTTCATTAATTTCATATATTCCTTGACTGCCGTTTCATATAAAAATGAGTTGTTAATTATATAACTCACATGATACCAAACCAAGATCTCATTCAGAATACTATTGATAAAAATACCCGTTAAAGAAAGAAGACAATGTGCATAAACCAGACAGCATATATGAACAAAAGCAAAAGGGAAAAAACGTTCAATTTTGTTTCATCAATCTTGCTCACAGCATAGAAACAAAAAAAAGCAAAGAAGGTAAAATAAAAATTCCATCAACTATATTTAACTAGGAATAAACAAAACGTTCACATGCACAGCATCCAAGAAAAGTTAATCACAGATTCTCCTCTTTTTCTTCAGCTTATATTAAATTAAATGCAGGTGTCTTCATTCTCTGTCCAATTCTTGGTGGTGGTAATAGGCTTCCCATTAATGTTCCACTGTAAAGCACAAATAATAAAGGGTTGCTTCCTTTGTGTACTTCACTTCTTGTGGTACTTGGAAAAGGCAAAAAAAGCAAGAGTCTTTAAGCTTGGGAATTGCCAATGGAACAAATGGGTAGTTGTTTTTGGTGAAAAGGAGTAATTTTGTTGTGAATTTTGGTCTAAATGGGAGTTCATAGGATGTGGGGTGAGCTCAAAATGGAAAAAGATTTCAGCTTTAAGTTGTTGTTGTTGGTGTTATTTTGGGGTTGTGGTTTGTGTCTGGAGAATGAAGATTCAGATACTGCTGTGTATATTGTAACTCTGAAACAAGCTCCTGTTTCTCATTTCTATGGTGAGCTTAGAGTGAAGGGTCACCACCACCATCACCACTCCAAGAATCAAGGTTCAGGAAATTTTAGTAGATTGGATAAACCAAGGTATTGTTTGTTAACTAATCTTCTAGCTTTTGTAATGTCCAAGTTGTTTGGAAGTTCAAGATTGTGTATGCTAAGAGAGGGAATTATTGTAATTGATAGTTTGTGTGTTTGGCTGATGAGTTATGCTTTTATGGTATGTAATGAATTACTTAGGTTAAGATTCTTGTGGGGTGAAACGTGATTGATAAGATTTGGAAAATTATAGCACTTCCTCTCTCATAGATTAATTGTTTGAGTTGTGTATCCCCTTCCAGTTTTAATGGAGAAGTTTTAATATTACTCAATTGTCATATTTTTGTCTTGTCCTTAACTGTCATTTTTGTATTTCTTGCATCAAGGGACTAGTGTTATTGCTCATGGTCTTGCTTCTTACATTATACCACTTGTGAAAGTGAGAAGCTTTACTATTTCCCATCATATTATTGATCAGCTTTATTTGAATCAGCAATATTTCGCATAAACATGGCCACCATGCTTCCTCCATATCACGGATGCACGATTCTTTATTGAGGAAAATATTCAGAGGAGAAAAGTATCTAAAACTTCACAGCTACCACTACTTGATCAATGGATTTGCCGTGCTTGTTACTCCCCAACAGGTATGTTACCAGTGAGCGGTCTTGAAATTTTGTTTCATTAGCCGCTGGCATTGCCTTTTTTGTTGCTAATCACGACACTGTTGATAGTTAAGTGATTATGTAGTTTTTTTTGTGTTTTGATCTTAATATCAACTCATGCATATGATGATATTTCAAGGCTTTCAAGCTTGCAAGTAGGAAAGAAGTGTCAAATGTCATTTTGGATTTCTCGGTCAGAACTGCAACCACACATACACCACAGTTCCTGGGTCTTCCTCTAGGAGCATGGGCTCAAGAGGGTGGATTTGAAACTGCTGGGGAAGGCATTGTGATTGGTCTCATTGACACTGGAATTGATCCAACGCACCCCAGCTTCTCTGATAATACACCTGAGCGACATTATCCTGTTCCAGACCATTTCTCTGGCATCTGTGAGGTCACTCGAGATTTCCCTTCTGGATCATGCAACAGGAAGCTTGTTGGCGCTCGCCATTTTGCAGCCTCTGCTATAACCAGGGGGATATTCAATGCAACTCAGGACTATGCTTCTCCTTTTGACGGTGATGGGCATGGGACGTAAGTGTTTCCCTTCCCTATGGATCATTTCACTATAACCTTTTTTCCTCAAGCACTTCAATTGCTAGAAAACTAAGTCCGTATCAATTAGTTCCAACAAAGTGGCCAGGATCTAACTAGAATTTCATTCCAATCTCAGTATTGTTGGAATTGGTCTCAAAGAAGCAATTGCCTTTGGTTGAAATGCTTATTTTTCAATCGATAGTGTGTCCCTTAAATATCGTTGGTCTGGATCATGATCAATCATTACCTTTATCATTTTAAGGCTCAACTTGAGCTCAAGCAACCATTGAGATAACCAAACACCTTCATTCTTCAATAAATTACAGTGGCATGAAACCTTCTAAGCCTAACACAAATGTCATGGTTTTTCTGAAATAATCTTTTTGCTTTTGAGATATTTAATGATCCATTTTGTATCTCATGACAGATCTCTTGTTCAAGTAACCTACAAGACATGCGTTTCCATAAAATTCAAAATCTGGTATAGAGTAGGGTAACCAACCAAACCTGCAGCATAGTCTTTTTGATTTGGGAAAGAAGCAACCATATCATTTTGGCTATACACTTGTTGAAATTCATTGCTTCAAATGTGATTATGTACCATCTTCCCTCGGTATAGCTGAAAAGACTGTTTTATTTGATGGGAGTTGCTTTATTTAGACTTTGGTGACATTAAAGTACTTTGAACTTGTATGCTTACAACCATGGAATGTACACTTATGATCCTAAAGATTTAAACCCACTCTACATACAGACAAACGGACACACACACAGGAAAAAAAGGAAGTTGATGATTGTTCAGACCTTCTTGATATCGTCGACATGCTTTTTGCAAGTATACAGTTGCTTATGTCTTCATGAAATCTTTTAGTTACAACAACAACAACAACAACAACCTAGTAGAATCCCACTAGTGGGGTCTGGGGAGGGTAGAGTGTACGCAGACCTTACCCGTACACAGTAAAATCTATTAGTTACTGATAATAATTCTATTAGCAAGTGGCTTGAATTTTCTTTAAACATGCAGGCATACAGCTTCAGTTGCAGCAGGTAACCATGGGATCCCTGTTGTTGTAGCTGGACATCACTTTGGATATGCTAGTGGAATGGCTCCTCGTTCACAGTAAGAGACCTGAAAATTCAAATCTTTTTCTTTTTTGATTTGCAAATTTATGTATGGATTTTGATGCTCAACATGTAACTATAGTCTGTTCTTTGGAAGAGATCCCAAAGGAGATACTGATGATGTTGCTCTACTCGCTATTGATGTGTATACCTATACTAAATTACAATCAATTTTCATGCTTATTCTCTCTTCCGCTCAACTTCCAAAACTTTTCCCTCTTTGTGAGGTTTGTTTAATGGTCTGTCTGGGCATGCTAGTCTACTGGAATATGTGATCCCGTATTTGCTTCTGCAGTGATTACTAAACCAGCACCTTTTGAAAGCTCCTGATTATAACTTTAACCAAAGTAGCTTTTGTTACAAAACAACTGAAATCAAAGTGATTTTATGAATTTAGAACACTTAAAAGGCTTTTGAATTCCCTGGTAATACTAGATTAGAACTCATCTTGTAGGACTACTACTGAAGATATTTGTCTCTACTGCTGAAGGGGGTTATGATTACCAGAAATCTTTCTTCCTGATGTTTATGAATTACTTAAGTAGTTCTATATATATGGATGCTTTGTTTCAAGGGGAGTTGGATCCTGGATAAGTTAGCAACTGCTTCAGTTGTGAGCCCTTTGCAAAACCGACTACAGATCTACTACATCTAATCTGCTCTGTCGACCTAACTAAGTGCTCATGTCTAAGCAATTGAGTTTACTTTGAGTTAATTTCCTAAAGTACAATATTTATTGAAATCCTATGAACTAGACTGAGATATTGATCACCTGTTGATATTTGCAGTGTTGCAGTTTATAAGGCATTATACAAGAGCTTTGGTGGCTTTGCTGCAGATGTCGTTGCTGCCATAGACCAGGTACCTTTTCATTTTTAGTTAGAGTAGAGAAGGGTACAAACTAAAGGAATGTATCTGTGTTTGGACTTCATACAAACGAGAGAAGAAAGTAAAATAAGTGCTGCAGGTGTTGTTTCCCTGCATTGCTTGTTCTTTGATCTTTTTGATTGTGTATAAGCTTTCAAATAACTGCCGAAAATGGGATATAATCGTCTTTTCTGATTTTTGATGTGTGGACATTTATTTACATAGAATCATTCCCCTCACTGGAATTTGGGGATTTCCATTTCCATCTGACGGTGCTTTGGATTTTCTTCTTTTGAGCTGAGCTTTTCCATATAAACAGCTAAAAGAAAACAAAGAACAAGACAGCATTATCCAGTCTATTTCCACGAGCTCGATACTGAACATGCAGACGTAGATTTGCTATAAGTGTCAAAATACCTTCAGCAAAGTATATGTGCTTAATCTTATGACAGGAGTGGTCACCCGAATTCCACAATGTGGCAACATCACACATTGATGGTTGTGTTATTAGTGGTAAAGCAGCTTTGTTAAAAATGGCGGTATAGAAGGAAAAAGATATCCTTGTTATTGGACAACTGTCATGTATGAAAACCTTATTTCATATTAAATTGTACTCTCTTCTTCATCATTGTAGTAAGCATGAGGAGCATCTTCACAAAGCAAAAACAAGATAGATCTTCATTCCTTAGCACTGATACTTATCTGTTTTCATTGATAGGCAGCCCAGGATGGTGTGGACATAATCAATTTATCAATCACTCCAAACAGGCGTCCTCCTGGTGTCGCTACTTTCTTTAATCCTATAGACATGGCCTTACTGTCAGCAGTTAAGGCCGGCATCTTTGTAGTACAAGCAGCAGGAAATACTGGACCTTCACCTAAAAGTATTTCTTCCTTCAGTCCATGGATCTTCACTGTTGGTGCTTCAACCCATGACAGGGTTTATGGTAACTCTATAGTGCTTGGAAACAACATTACAATACCTGGAGTTGGACTTGCACGTAAGTCTATCTTGCTGACCGATTCAATAATTATTCTGTAGAACTTATAGTAGAACGCACTTGGACATGTTAAGACATGTTAAAGAATATGCACTAGTAGCCTAGATATTTTGCCATAAGGAGCATTTTTCTTGTTAGTTTTAAACCATATTTGCTCTCCTATCTTAAGTAGTAAAAATAAGTACTCCAGGTTGCATAATATTTCTGGAAAACATGAGTGATAACTGTGACGATCATCTGAAATTAAATTTTCCGGGTTTTTGCCTTTTGATCTATACATCTACCAAACTTGAGTCTTCCTTGTTCTTTGACATATCCAACATCAGCATACAGTCATGAATTTGGTAAACAAACCATTTGCATGTTCCAAGACATTTTTGGCTTGTACCGACTGCTGTTCTTTCCTATGCATAAATTGGTTACTGTTCACTGGATAAAGATAATGGAATTAAGTAACCGTTAGTTTTCTTTGGGTGCAAAGGCAGTTGTTTGATTTTAGCGTGCACTCCACTTCAGCTATTACTACAATTTATTGGGGCTGGCCATTTGTCTATTAAGGTTCTTTACAATTTAAAGAAGCTCCTGTCATGTGGTTGGCTTCAAAGTTGTGTATTTTCCTGCAGCTGGAACAGATAGCATGTACACTCTAGTTATGGCAATTCATGCTTTGAATGACACAGCAGCTAATGATATGTATGTGGGTGAATGCCAAGATGCCAGTAGTTTCAATCAGACTCTTGTTCAAGGGAATCTGTTAGTTTGCAGCTACTCTGTCCGCTTTGTTCTTGGACTTTCCACCATTAAACAGGCCCTGGAAACTGCTAAGTACCTTAGTGCAGCTGGTGTTGTGTTCTACCTCGATCCTTTTGTCATCGGATTCCAAATCAATCCGACTCCAATGAGATTGCCTGGCATCATAATTCCATCTGCAAATGATTCTGAGGTATGTCTTGAGATATGCTACTCCCTCCATTTTATTTTATATGGTAGTGTTTAACTGGAAAGGAGTTAAAGACCATGACATTTGATTGACTATATGAGCATCTCATTAAGGGTACACTGAGAAGTTTAAAGTTAAAGAAATTCCAATATAGAAAGGTGCCATTCTTTTGGAACAAACTCAAAAGGAAAGAGCCATATAAAATGAAACACGGAGAGTAATTTTTATCATCTGGCCAAGTCATCTTGAATCGCTAATGAAGTTTGATAAAAATCTCAAAATTATGTACATTATCATCAGCTTACTCCAAATTCTTTCAACTTTTGGTTCCCTTGCACCCAACTGTTTATTTGCAATTTGCATGTACTGATTTCAAGTAACTTGGCAGATCTTACTTCAGTACTACAATTCTTCATTGGACCAAGATGAAGTTACTAAGAAAATCACAAGGTTTGGGGCAGTTGCATGCATTTCAGGGGGTCTTAAAGCAAATTTCAGCTTGTCTGCTCCGAAGGTTATGTTTTATTCTGCCCGAGGACCAGATCCAGAAGATAGTTTTCTTGATGATGCAGACATACTTAAACCAAACCTAGTTGCTCCAGGAAATTCTATATGGGCAGCTTGGAGTTCCGGTGGCATGGAGTCGGTTGAGTTTGAAGGTAATTGAACTAAAGAAAGCTTGTAGGTTACTGTAAAGCTACCTATCAACAAAGGAAAAAAGGCTACTTGTACATGTATGAAAATGCCATTATATATTTGCTTATGTATGGTAATTGATCCAATATTTAGGTGAAGATTTTGCAATGATGTCTGGAACCAGCATGGCGGCCCCTCATATTGCTGGTCTGGCAGCCCTCATTAAGCAGAAATTTCCTAGCCTTAGTCCTGCTGCTATTGGATCTGCACTTTCTACCACAGCTTCTCTTTATGACAATAATGGTGGTCCCATATTGGCCCAGCGCGCATATGCTAACCCAGATCTAAACCAGTCTCCTGCAACACCTTTTGACATGGGAAGTGGATTTGTGAATGCTACTGCTGCACTGGATCCAGGCCTTATTTTTGATACAAGTAAGCCACTCTTCTTTGCTCCTATGTATCTTTGCTGTGGAAGTTGAATAGAATGGATTTGTTATAATATTTAACTAGTTATCAGACGCTATTAAAATGGGAATGATGGATGCTGTGGTATATCGATGGTGCTATCGAAGTCTAGAACTTGGTTTACTTGAAAGGTCTATGTTGTTGACTTGGTCTAGATTATACTCACTCTAATGCTGATCACAACTTTATGGAGAAAATAAATGCTACTCATTCTTTTTGTCAATTATCTTAAGGCTGTTTCATGTATTTTATGTAAGAATGTATCTTGAGACATATATGGCGGTTACTCCCATGAAACATGGAGCGATCATTGTACTTTTCGGGCAAGGTGGGGGGTTATCGATTATATAGTTGTTGCCGTATCACTACAGTGTCAGTTTCTGATATGGAAGCTGAAAATTTTCGTTGTAGGCTATAGTGACTACATGTCATTCCTCTGTGGCATAAATGGATCGGCACCTGTGGTACTGAATTACACTGGGGAGAGCTGTGGAGCATCTACAATGAATAGAACTGAGTTGAACTTGCCTTCAATAACGATATCGAAACTGAATCAATCCAAAACAGTTCATAGAACACTGATAAATATTGCTGGCAATGAAACATATGCTGTTGGTTGGAGTGCGCCTTATGGCACTTCTATAAACGTCACGCCAGCACGCTTTTTTATAGCAAGTGGGCAGCAACAGGTCTTGAATGTTGTCTTTAATGCTACTAAGAACAACACTGCACCAAGCTATGGAAGAATTGGACTATTTGGAAACCAGGGTCATGTTATAAACATTCCGTTGTCAGTCATAGTAAAAATTTCATACAACACAACTAATAGCTGATTCAGCTGATAATACTTCTTTTGGTAATTTTGTTGAGTGTCCAATTTTTTGATTTGTTAGGCTCTGTAAATGTGTTTGAAATGTAGATAACTCATTGGTTTATGATAATAAATAACCATGGTGTGATTTTATTCACCGACTGATTATTGTTATAGTTCTAAAAGTTGAGGAAAAAATTAAATCGATTTTAACGTATGGTAGAAGTTTAGGACCAAGGGCTTTCTAAGGGGTGGCATGTGGCACGGTTTCACAATTTTTATTTTATTTTACTTTAGATAATATTCTTCTAACAAAAACATGTGCGTATGCTCGATATAGTTTGAAAATAATACAAAATAAACATTAATTTGAAATAGAAATAAACTTTAAATCAGATTGCCAGTCTTTTGCAAAGTCTTGTTCATCAGTTTTATGGGCAATCTGGAGGAGCAAAGCAAGAGGGGAGGAATCTCCAGAACTGAGTTCTTATAATTCACATACGCAGTACAGAACCACAATGCTAAGATTGCACTTCAATGATCCAACAATCACCAAATAGCTTCTATAAAAAATGAAATTACATCGCAAACAAAAGCTTCCAATCTGCAAATCAATCCGTGGAGCGATGGTTTGTGAGATTCTTCTGTACAAGGTGTTTCTCAGATATTTTCTCATGATATAATTAACAAATCTAACAGGATAAAATAATAAAAAAGAAGACTCGAGTTTTATATATTTGATTGTCCGTCAGACCATAAACTCAGCAGCACACATGAAGCTTTGACTCATTTCCATCAACTAGTGAAAGTTCAGGTCAGATCATCTTCATCCAAAGGCTCTTCATCGTCTTTCATGGCTTCATTCTTGAACGCACTAACATCCCCGGTAGGCAATTTCCTCGCAATCTTGATGATCTGGATTTATTGCAATTTGTGTTAAATGTTAATATATCTAGTTGAATGGACTATTGAATGGCTCAAGTACACACACTCATAAACAACAGAAGTACAATTAGATGTAGGTGCAGGACAGAAGGGGAAAGGAAAGGAAAATAGATATCACACTACTTTTTCGTCCAAGTGCAAATTAAACTCTCAAGCTCAGCGTTAACTGTGAAGCATTGAGCATTGACAATGATCTAGAAGCTACTCTCGAAACCGCTATGCAGACCAAACAAGAAATTTTTTTGCAGTTCAATTAATGAATGACTCTTTGAATTCTGGGAGAAAGTTCTGAAGCAAGTAGGAAAAATACTATACTGAGTAAACGGCTTAAAAAACAAATATCAAAGAAAAAGTACAAGTTTTTATCAGTTGGGACGATTTAGCTGAAAAGATGCTCCAAAAATCTTATAGCTAGAAAACTACAGAACCAGTCACTTGCGGGAGAGAAGCAGTTGGATTAAGGAATGTCTAGTTTAAATAGAAACCTGGTGATACCCCATTCCAACCATTCTTACCAAAAAACTGAGAACTAACCTACCCACTTATTGTCATCCAAGACGATGTTACAAGCATAAGCACAACAGCCATCCAAATAATTGAAATAGTAGGCATTTGCAACTCAATATTGTCAAAAGAGCTACTCTGGGCCATGCTAAATTTGTTAGCGTAGGACAGTAATTAGCACTTTAATACTGTATGACTAACCGTGTGATCAAGATTTGATACAGTGCTTGATTGTGCCACACGTTTAATATCCTCAACATCGCCTTCAGCATAAGCAGAGAGAAATTTACCAGCACAGCGGCCTTGATCGCTATTCAGGAAAACTTCAACCCTACAAAGAAGAGCCAACAGCCGTGTATTTAGTAGGATAAGAATTAACCTGATAAACTCATGAGTAAACTAAAAATATAAGAGAGGTTATCAATTCTAGAAGCAAACATGAACTTGAAAAATAAAAACTGCCCATACAGATTCATCAGTCTGTAAAAGATAAACATGAAAAGCTGAATAGGTAGGGGTACACAGAAGCCTAACGATTTCAGCCGTACATTCCTTGTTGTCCCTCTTCCCTTAGCATAATGTCCCAGATGCTCAACTCAGAAAAATAAATAAGAATAAAAGGAAAATACTCTAGGCCAAAATAGAAGGATATTAGATAAAGGCAAGTATCTGGAGGTCCATGGTCGGTAGTTCTTTTCTTCTACTATCATTTGTTTACTAGATATTCAAACAACAAACTCTTCCCACTTAGATATGCGACTCACATACTAATTGTGTGATTAGCTGAAGCCTTACAGCAAGAATAGAGGAGAGATCTTGTACAATTAGCTTACAGGACATTCATTTACTGCTCTATCACAAAGGGAACAAATATCGAACCAGTGAACGAAAAATTGCAGCAGCACATTTATTCAGATATTTAAAAAAACTCTATATTAAATAGGAGCAAACTGAACTCTTGTAGTAACCATCAGTCTTTTTCAATAAAACTTGTTCTATGACAGAACTAAACAACATTTACCTTAACCGTGCATGTGGAAGATCCGGGGTATGAGTTCACATAATGAGCGGACGTGGAGTCCAACAGGAGAAATACAAGCTAAGAAGGATCCAAGAAGATGGACTCTAAGATTCTAGGGACTTAATGAGGATATTATAATCCAGAGATGCCTATTTATTGGCTAATCCAGATTTCACTAAGTCTGACTAACCCAGGTGAAAGTAGCATGGGTATCTGGCACTCCTAGACTTAAAGATAAGGAAGTAGATTAATGTAACTGGGCTAAACAGGGTTGAAGAAGTTGCCCGCCAAAGGGCACTGGAGAAAATGCATTGAAATGGTAAAAGCATCAATCACATCATTGTACGCCTCATCCTTGGATCATTGTGTTGGAAAACTCGAAGAACGCTTTTGGACCTGCCTTTTTTTTGTGTTTTCTCCATACAAGACATATTTCCTCAACCACAAACACCATAAAGAGATGTGCAAATGAAAAAGGGAATGCTAAACAGTGAACTTCACTAGAGAAAGATTGTATTGCACTAGAACCTAAGATTCAATGGGACTGAACACATCCAGGAACTGGTTTAAAACTAAGTTGCTCTGACATGGCAGTTTAGGTGCCGCACCCGTGACGACACGACACTAGTATGGGTGTGGGTATTGCATCTGTACGGGATCTGGTGAAACAATTTTGGATACTTTGACCACGACAGCCGGAAACATTTTCGAGACAAGATACAATTTGATTCCCAAAATCATAACCAAAACTAGGGTAAATTTGAAGAAAATAACATACCTTATCTAGGAAATCAATCCTTTACTTATCTACAACTTGAGAATAAAAAAGAAATCCACACTTTACAAGCTATATGTAAGTATTCCACAAAATTTCTCATAATTTAGAGATACTTTTATTATTTTTGATTAGTTTTAGCCGAATCCCTGCATCCATATCCTTACTAGGATCCCTATCCCCGAATCTTAGAATTTACATCTCGAAGGATCCGACTTCTAGATCCGCAGCACACCCGTGTCCGAGCAACTTAGGTTTAAAATGCATATTTATTCCGACTTCTATTTGCTTTCCCCCTTTCCCACCTAATAAAATATGATTCTTTTTTCCATCAAACCAACTTTCAAACTTTTAAGTTTCTGCAATGGACTTCGCTTGTCAGATCTCATTTCACGTTCTCCATATGCTTTCCTCCCATTCCACCTAATAAAACTTCTATTCCTTTTTCCATTAAAACCAAATCTCATACATAAATTTTTTAATGGACTCCACTTGCTCTCGACTTCCAATTCTAGTGGTGAAAAAGTAAAACAATACATATGGAGAATTCGAAAAATAATTCTTGTAGCGCTTAATCGCTTAAGTCATGAGCATAAAGGTACACAAAAAGGTAAAATCAACATACTTGAGCTGATGAAATACATAAGTAACTTACTGACAACAATCATTGTAGCACTTTTCCGCTTGCCTAAAGTCATGGGCATATAGGTACACAATGATTGCACTAAGATAAGCCTGCAAACAATTGATTAATTTAGCAATTGCTGAAAGGTTGAAACCTTCACTTAGTAGAATAAATCTTCAAGTATTTTAACTCTTTATTTATCTTTATTGATAAGAAAAAGTATTTTAACATTATATTAAAATTTATGCCCGCATTAATCATGAGGAGACAAGTCATGGATGATGAGTTAGGTATGGGATCAACAGATCGTTACAGAGAACCTGAGATGCCCACTCCAACATTCATGCATGTCTTAACCAAGGGCTACTATTCTCTAAGAAAAAGAAAACTGAAATAGAAAAAGAAAATACAATAAGGCCCATTTAACTGTAACCAGAATCACATCCTCCTGAGACGAGACTCTCTCCTCAGTAGCTTGAAGAATTGGATGAAATGAGAAGATAATGGTAATGCCAACAAGGACAAAGTGAAAACAGCAAAAAGAGGCAAGAGGGAAACAAGAAAGAAAGTGACCAAAAAGGGAGGAAGAAAAAAGCATACATAGAAATCTTAGTAATATATATGAGCCCATAAGTTCGATTATATCATTATTATCTGGAAAATCAGAAACAAACCAACGGATCCAAATTTCCTAAATTCTAAACCGAAACCAATCCCATAACTGAATAAATTCAATCCAAATAATCCGAAGAATGCAATCAGCTTTTTTGTTAAAACCGAAAAATGCACACGGCTACAGATCACTCGTTAAAAATGTCTAAAAAAAGAAAACTAAAATATAAGCAGCAGATGTGAAGTTTAGGCATAAAAAAGAAAGACACAAGGGTAGACCAACTACAAGAGATGCCGCATCAATATCCCTGTCATTGGCTCCTACATACATGTGCAATTGACGGANGGGGGGGGGGGGGGGGGAGAGGGGGGGAGAGAGAGACATCGTTGGTTTGGGGAGGAAGCAAAGAACTGCCATTTATTATTGTTCAAACACATTGCAAATAGTTGTAGCTAATGAAGAATTGCAGTACAGACTAAAATTTCTGGGTTTCAAAGGCTATGGCATAACAAACATGGACTTTGCTAGACTTTCTTTATCCAAGAATTAAACAACATAATGTCAAAGTAGTGTTCAGTAGATGAAAATGTGACTAAAGGGCTTTCAAACCTTGCACTGGCTGTGTGTTGCGTTGCACTTGTCAGCAGCTAATGCCAACCTTAATAGGATACCTGCAGCATCTTCATACCTGCATGTGGTGAAATCAAAGTCATCATCACTTTCTAAAGGTAGAATCTTTGTGAACGGCTTCAACTAAAACTTAAGACTGTTAGAAATGAGTCACTTTCATTTATTTTCTTTAGGTTTTGTATAACGTCCTTCACGTGTGGGTCTGATGCTTATTCCTAGACCAAACACATGAATATTTTTTTGATAGTACATGGTATCTGAGGCTCAAAACCAGGACCTCTAAAAGATATATTATTGAGTTGTGCATACTACAACAACAAAAAACCTAGTATATTCCCACAGGTAGGGGTAGTGTGTACGCAGACTTTACACCTACCTAGTGAAGGTAGAGAGGCAGTTTCCAATAGACCCTCAACTCAGAAAAGGTGAGAAAAGGTGAGAAGGAGAGGGGAGAGAGAAGAAAAGGAGGGCGAAATGGTGCAAATTGGTCCACCTAAAAGTTTATAGATTAAGATGTGAGCTCTTTATTTAGGTCTACAATGGGGAGACCTAAAACTTAACAAAATTCCGTTATATAGAAAGTCACAGTCGCTCCAACTTGGTTGTGACCTTTTAGCTCAACAAGGTATGACTATTTTTATATTTAGAAGGTGAAAAAGAAAGAGGTTAAAAGATACATTAGATTAATACATTCAGATACAACTTCTAACTTCTAAAAGTAATATCTGCCTCAAATGTAATTCTTACTTTTCAAGCTTCAGATAAACCCTTGTAGCATCACGATATAGATCAAAGGCCATTTGTTCCTTCCCATCCTCTTCAAGAATGTCACAGGCTTCAATATACAACTGAACAGCTTCATTAGGTGCACCATCTTCTAAAGCACTATAATATTAACAACCTTTTATCAGATACAACACATTATTTCAATCTCAAGCAAAAGGAAAAAGTGTCAAACATATAAAAGGAATCTACAGTTAGAACTGGATACCATAGAAAACTGTTAGATCCACCAAAACTACCCCCTCCCTAACCAGAGTTTCCCATTGAACAGGTCAGTAAGAGAAACAGAAACAGGGCCAGCTAGGCACAGAATTTAGACTTATGCCAAACACAAAACTGGCATAGTTGGATTGTGCTAGTGGTTATCCGCTTTTACCATTTCTTTGTTTCACAACTATCAATCTAGCACGTAAAGCCGGGAAGCCACACATCTAGAACACTCGACTCCCCTCTTAGGGTATCTACTTGAGGACATCAGCCAACTCCACAGGAGAAAAAGGCTTTCACTCTTCAATCTTCTGTTCTTTTTTTTTTTTGATGAAATAAGATTCTTCATTGCAGGCATCCAGAAGATGCAAAGTTACAAGAAGAGATTTAGTTAGCTCCGTTACAACAAAAGACTTAATCTGCTTAGGGAGCTAACTCAAAAAACAAAAGTAAGGGTATATCTGAGTTAAGCTAGGCTCAGAGATCCAATGAAATCTAGAAGAGGAATTACATTATTTACAGGTGTTAGAGAACTCCAACTAAATAGTTGCACAAGGCATTTGGCTTTGAGAGCATGTATAGAAGTTGAAATGCCATCAAAGCATCTACGATTCCTTTCTTGCCAAAGGCACCAAAAAATGCATGCTGGGATCATCTTCCATACTTTCTTGATGGCCCTTTCAACTTTCCAACTGCTCCAACCTTCCGTTGCTTCCCTGACGCCCTTAGGTTGTGTCCAGCTTATTCCCAGGATAGAAAGAAACATATACCACATGTTTGTTGCCACTGGACAATGTAAGAATAGGTGGTTGATTGACTCAGAACTTTGCTGACATAGGTAGCATCTATTTACTAGTTGAAAGCTCCTTTTGCAGAGATTGTCCTGAGTTAGGCAGGCTTCTTTGAGCACAGTCCAAGTAAAGCAGATAACCTTTGTTGGAAGCTTTGTCTTCCAGATGAGCTTCCATGGCCATGAGTCAATGATTCCATTATGTTCACACATGCTTCTGTAGCCCATCTTCACTGAATATGGAGTTGAATCACAACCATTCCATCTGATTCTGTCAGGGATCTGCTCATTCATAGTAAAGGTTCCCAGTCTACCAAGCAATG
>ML347997.1:0-51345 GCA_005239505.1 Nicotiana paniculata | reverse complement strand
GCTGAGTAGTAATCCACAGGTTTTTCTTCACTTTGATGACTTCCTCTCTTCGAATCCCCCTTTAAGTTGTGTTTTGTGGTCTATTTATATGTTTGGGATAAACCCTAAACGTGTAGGAGACTTCTATTCCAACCCGGAGACACTTAAACTCTTCAAAAACTCGAATTTAGCCGGAACAGGGGCCTGGTGTTTGGGCTCTGAAGCCTGGCTAACGCCAGGCTAAGGCCGGCGTTTCAGCTCTAATGCCTGGCTAACTCCAGGAAAGGTCAGGTGTTTCAGCTCTAACGCCTGGATAACGCCAGGCAGGGTCAGGCGTTTGGGCTCTGGCGCTCGGCTATAGCCCGGTGCACTCCTCCTCGCCTCTTGAGCGTATTTTCGATATATTATGCACATAAAAAGTGTATTTTTATCATTAACGAACATAAAATGTAAGGCATATACCATGTTAAACCATGAAGTCTAGCCTCGCATCAGTACGCCCTGAATTTCTGGGCGTACGCCTCTTGAGAATTTTGTCCCACACCATCGCCTCGGGGCGTTTTTGGTGCACCTCGCCCATGGTCGCCCCGAAAGCGCCTTTTAAACCACTTGTTAGTGTCACCATATATCTAAAATATACTATGTTAAAATTGATCTTCCATTGCTTATATACTGATTTTGAAAAAGAAAATGCCCGTCATGCTACTGAAAAACTTAGATCCGCCGAATATCTTATGTAATAGCACAAAGATGGTATATAGAAGTTTTGACAATAATGTCATACATGGAAAAATTATGATATTGGTCAATGTACTTCTAAGTATATTTTTATCCCTGAATTCATCTTTCGTCTTCCGAAACTAAAGAATATCCTTTTAAATTTGTATGAAAATAATTTTAGGTATGTTTATATTTTGCAATTATAATAAATAAAGCACAAGGACAAACATCCTAAATATTAGAGTATTGATTCCCAATTTTGACCTCACATTTTTTCAAATAGAATATATACTTTCAAAATGTCATTCTACATCATTTTTTAATTTGCAAGATTTATACAATCATTTTTAATAATTTTTCATAATCTTGGAGCTTTAAAATTAATTTTCTTGCATTTAAATTACTTGAATATTTAGTAAATATTCCTTTAAATTATTTTTGATGACTTAGCCATCTAAATTTATTATTTGCATCCATATATATGCTTCAAATATTTTTCACTTCATTTCATATAATTATATTAGTATTTTAGGCTACACAATCTTGCAATAATAGCCTATATTTTGCAATTTGCATCTGCCATTTTATTCAAGGTCAAAATAATTTTTAAATGTTTTATAATCTTCTACTATTATTTTAAATTACTAAGTTACATTAATAGAATTTTTATATTTATATTATCTATTTTATTAATTTTTTCTTTAATTTCTTATATTTTAAAATCTGGCCCAAAACAGGCCAAATTTCGGACCCAATTCACCAGCCCACGGCCTAAAACTCTAGCCCAATATCCCCTACCCCAATACCAGCAACCCGTCACCCCATACCCATTTTTATGACCCACCTCATCTCCTTTTTAATCATGGTCGTTGATCTCAGAGATCAACGGTTCACAAACCATCTCCCATTTTAAATCCACCCAAACTCATAACCCTAGGGACTATTCCCCATTTCGCCGTCTTTTTAACCTCTCAATTCCCCCCCCCCCCTTTCTCTGAGGAACCTTAATCGTCTCCCTTCCAATCCCTCTCCTAATCCGTTAACAATGGGATTCACCCATTATTTGCTTATCATACGTGTGTTCCTCCGCTATTGATTGCCTCTTTATGGTATTACATAATACTTGCTCTATTTTGGCAAGTATAAATCTTCGAATCAAGGGAAATCAGCTTCAATCGTTGAGATCCAGACGATATTTCCTCTATACACGTTTATAGAAAGGTTATATGGGTCCGATTCGCCAAGATCCTTGGTCAATATTTGATTTCTGTCAACTAGGATTTTTTTGGTTTTCTCCTAATCCGATTCAAAATCGATTTTGCATGTTATTTTTTCCTTATTATTTGTGATCCGATTGATGTTTTTCTTTTTTGATTTTGGTTAACTGAACACTATAAAAAAACTCTTCCCTAACCCCCTAAACAGACCTAGTTATTACTGCTATTGCACTAACTATATTTTCCTCACTCGTTCATCTTCTATGAAACACCTGGCTCTTTGGAAGGATGAAAGCCAAGGCCATAATATTATCAACCTCCACCAGTGCAAGCACTGCTCGGGGCCCTTACGAAGCTCTTGTGAACTCTGAAGCATCGGAGATGGGGTTTTTGCTACCAGTATTCTAAACTCCTTGTTCTTTTGCTCGTTTAATTTCACTGTTGGTTAGTCCCTTTAACTCTTGCAATATTAACTATGTTTCTATTGTATATCTATATGCATTCTAGGTATTAAAGACGTTTAAATTCTGTGAGCATGATGTATTTCCTTTTTTAGTCATGAATCCCTGTACTGTACTACCATGATATCGTTCTATACCCCCTTGTAATTCTATGTCCTTTAGTAGTTGAATGTTTTTTCAGTACATGTGATAGATTCCACCTTGTTCTTAGTTTGTGCTGGATTAATATGTGTTCTTCAATATATCCTCCACTTCAATATTGGTTTTCTTGTTTTCCTCTGAAATTAGTTATGTAGCACCTGAACATGTTTTAGCTTTAAGTTTCAATGCATGCCTATTATATGTGTGCTATTTTTAATGAATCTGACTATCATGATTACCTATTATTTGTTATAGAATCCTCTATGTGCCTTATTTTGGGTGTTATACTGAAATTCTTATGAAACCATCTTTTTGCTTGAATGAATTCCTTTGTGCTTAGTCTCGTGTTTACGCAACTGTTCTTTGCAAACTGGCCACAACTATATAGATCCAATATTGCCTTAAGATCTAGCCTAAACATGTTTCCTTGCTATTTGTAATCCTGATATTTAACATTATCTAAGGCTTTAGGATAAATATCACATTTCCTCTCTTATGTATGGTCAACTGACATGTTGATGTATACATGATCTGTCTTTTCACATACCATAAGTTTCGGTAGAGCCTTTGTGTTATGATCTATTTTCATCATGTTAAGTTTCATGATGTTGGCCAAGCTTTACCACTAGTATGTTGATATGTTGTTTGTTACCTTATTCTCATTAGAAATGTCATGTTAGAACCTTCATGTAAAACTTGTGCTCTACCTGCCTCTTGCCTATGATCATACTAGATTGACATTTGAATTCTTTAGGTTGGTTCTAAATCTATTTTATTTTGACACTCTATGAGGAATGGCCTTCTAATTCATGTTGCTAAACACTGTCATTTCAAACATTTTCTTTTGTGAATACAAACTTGCCTCATATATGTCTCATGTGCTTTCCATTTAATGTTGTCTTATCTGTATGTATTTGGTTTATAATGGTTAATAGCTATAAGAGCTGAGTGTGTGAACTTAGAATTCTTCTTAACCCAATTCAGTAAGTAGTGGTTGATTAAGTTGTTCATCCGCCCTTATTAAATGTGTGAATTATCTACCTTTTCTTGGTATGGGTCTATGCATGAGTTCGTAATTGGTACACTTCAATATTCGAGTCAAGTTTGGGCTTGAGTTTGCTGCCGGTGCGAAGAATAAGCTTATTGACGGCCCAGGAAGTCATGGAATATTAACTTTAGGCCTGCACTACATGTGGGACTTGTAATTATTTAGATATTGTTATTCTGAAGTTTATTTTCATTCCTTCTTAGGCTTCTAATAAGTTGTAAACAAACAATTGGGGTGTTATCAAAATTGGGGAAACGAGTATATTCTAATGTTCCCATGAAAGGGTAGAAACATGCCTATAGGATCTAAATGTTTCGTTTTGCTCAATATGCCCATTTCTATGTGTTGGTTAGAAATCATGCCTATAGGATCTAAGTGTTTCATTTTGCTCAATATGCTCTATTTCATGAGTTTGTTAGAGATCATGCCTATAGGACTTGAATATTTCACTTGTTCACGTGCTCCACTCCTATGCGTTATTAGCTGCCTATTGTATTGCAACGTCATTGGTTATTTGCTAAATTGACTCTATTGACATGTATTATATATTGTGCCTATAGGATCACATTAAGTGATAGAGACCTGCTCTTATTAATATTCGTATAGATATCATATCTATAGGACCGTAATTGATGAATTGGCTATTGTTATTGCTATTTCTATCACATTGCTCGCCTAGAAATGTGATAGAACCAATTTCAATTGCCAACTCTTAGAAATCCTGCCTATAGGATATTGTTACTCGCCTAGAAATTATGCCAATAAAATCAAACGGGGGTAATTTTGAGCTTTCAAACGGTTTTACTACTTCATTGCACGGACAATTTAGAGATCATGTGTAACGACCCGGTCGGTCGTTCCGAGAGTTATATCCCCATTTCCCCTATTTCTGCTTATTTATGTGTGGTTCAGTTGTGTTGTGTTGTATCGGGTTGGTAGGTTCGAGTCTGGAGTAGTGTTCGAAATATAATTTGGAGGTCTGTGGTAGAATTGGGCTTGAATTGGCGAAAGTGGAGATTTAGGAATCCTTAGGCTTAAATCTGAGGTAATTTGGTGTCTTGGTATTGTTTTAGTGTTATTTAGAGTGATTCTTATGTTTGGCTAAGTTTGAATGATGTTATGGGATGCGTTGATATGGTTGGTTGAGGTCTTGAGGGCCTCAGATGTGTTTCGGATGGTTAACGGATGAGTTTAGCTGTTGAAAGAGGCTGCTGATGTTGCTGGTGTTTTGTTTTTGAAGTTGGGAGTGCAGACCCCGCTGAATTTTCACGGATAGCGGTTGGATTTCGCGGAGGCGGCAGGATTCTGTGGTCAACGGTGGAGGCTGGCGCGGACAGTGGAAGGTTGTTCGCGACCGCAGGATCCGAGGGGTTCACTATAAATACGAAGTTCAGGGTTTTATATCATATTTTGACCTAAGGAGATCTGTTTGTGGCGGTGTTTCGAAGGTTTTTCAAGAAATTCTTCGGGGTAAGTGATTCTAACTCGGATTTGGCTAAATTACATGAATATATCATTGAAATCATCATTCGATTAGTGAATTTGGATGAAAATTTGGGAAAATCGTAGAAACTTCAAAACATGGATTTTTGAGAGTTGAATGTCGATTCGAAGTCGGATTTAGATAAATTTGGTATGGTTGGACTCGTGAGTGAATGGGTTTCCTATTTTTGTAAATTTTTTTGGATTTTGAGATGTGGGTCTGGGGCCGGGTTTGACCGAATTCGGGATTTTTGGTCTAATTTGATAATTTTCATGTGGGGTTTATTCCTTTAGCGTATATTGATGATAATATACTGATTTTGGATAGATTCAGAGCTTTCGGATACCGATTCGAAGAGTGAGGGAATCCATGAGTAGGATTCTACGTTGTTAAGGTAAGTAACAGTTTTAACTCTGGCTTTGAGGGTATAAACCCGGAGGATTGATATCATGTGACTGTTTGGAGGCGATTCCCATGCTAGGTGACGGGCGTGTGGGTGTACGCCGCGAGGTATTGAGACTTGGTCTGTCCCATGAGGCAGTGAGGCCTAATAGCCATTATATGCATTTATGTGTTACATGTCTGTTAAACTTGATTGTCTTCATGTTAGAGATCATGCTTAGGATTTATTCATGCTCATATTAGTTGTACACAGTCATAGAAATTCTTGTACATGTTTACCTCAGTCTCTATTATCTTGCTGATACACTATAATACTTGATTTGGACCGTTTTCTCTTATTTGTTGAAAACTATGAGACTAGAGAGGTACATGATTGAGTGAGGCCGAAGGCCTATTGTGAGTCATTGTACTATAGCACGTGAGTTTTCCGTGCGGATCCATATTGTACTATAGCACGTGAGTTGTCCGTCCGGATCCAGATATGTTATGATAGCACGTGAGTTGTCTGTGCAACAGTGGTCCGTGCAGATTAGTGCTTGGGTTGTGGGAGCCCCTCCGAAGTCTGAACACCCCCAGTGAGCGCAGGTACCTATTCAGAGTGTGCATTGAGGGCCGAGTGAATGAGTGACATTGCGGTAAGGTTTCATTTATGGTTGTGGTTACTGCATTTATCTTCTAATTGCCTTGTAGTATTTGATGCTTCATGAAATTACTTGTTTACTCCTGTTTATTCTTAACTGTGAAAAGTAGTAATTGAATTGTTCTGCTTAGCTCGTCACTACTATTCAGTTCCTTAGTTATTTCTGTGATTGTTGAGTCGGTTGTACTCATACTACACCACACACTTTATGTGCAGATTCAGGTGAGTTAGAGCGCGGCGATTATTGAGTTCAGGCCGGCTATCTTTAGAGACTGCAAGGTTGCTGCTAGCGTCTGTAGGACCTTGTTACTCTTTCTATCTTCTATTCTGCTTTTTGGATCATATTGACAGTTAGACAGTTTATGTATTATTTTATGGATTTAGATGCTCATGACTTAGTGACACCCCGATGTTTGGGGCACGTTTTCCGCAAATTGCTATTTTATTTAAAATTCGAAATTTTGTTTGACTTTTATGGAAACTTCTAATATGAAGTATTTTTTTTACTTAACTCTCATAAGTTCATTGGTAGTATTTTGGGAAATAGGCTTGCCTTATATCACGATAGGCGCCATCCCGACCGGGTCGGATTTGGGTCGTGACATCATGCCTATAGGATTTGTAATACCTATAATCTGCAAATTCATTGTTCTAAGACAACAGCACTGCTTGTACGCTTAAAAAGCAATCACATAGGAGCCATGTCTATAGGACGTAATGACTCTAATTCATCCTAATTCTGAAATTGTCTACTGCCTAATGTAAGAATCTGCTCGCGTGCATTTGTTGCTTATATGTGGAGGCTAACTTGAGCCATTTATTGTCTTTATGTGTATTCCTACATGTTTGGAATGTCACGTAGTTTTATCATTCTTGATCAACCTAAGTAAAGTCTAGAACCGCCCAAAAAGTAAGTCCAAAGCCTCCTGGACCATAGGCATGGGATGGGTAGTGCACGGATAGGACACGCCTTAGAACCGAATTAGAACGCTTAAGGTAAACAACTTCAACATAGTAATCGGGTAGCAAGAGATGATAGTCTGTTCCCTCTGAATAATATGAGAAACTTCTATCTAAAAGGAGTTGCGAAGTATTATTTATATTGCACGGGGTGATCCTTTAGGCTAAAAAAATTAGGACCACCCCACCCCCCTCTTTCTTTTATACACTTAGTCATCTAATATAGACCGTTATAGCTGTATTCTTGTAGTCTTTAAGAGTTGTACCAATTCCATCATGTTATAATGAAACTCTTCGTCTTTTATATCTCCCTTTGTTATTTGATCACATAGCCTAATCCACATAGTCTTAAGTTCGGTCGGGACCCACAGTCTTTTGACCTCGAAGAGTGCCTAACGCCTTCTCTTTGAGGTAATTTTAGCCCTTACCCGATCTTTGGTGGCACCGACTAGTTAAAACATGGTTATTTTTGTAATAGGTTCCCTAACGCACTTTAAAAATCGTTAGGTGGCGACTCTTCCTTAAAAGAGTTATCACACGTCAAAGCTCGATTTCGCGAGAAAAAGGGGCACGACAGCATGGCGACTCTGCTGGGGATATACTTAGGCTCTTACCATAATGAACTTGGCTTATGTGGATTACTTTCTTTATGAATATCCCTTCCCTATTAACCTTTATTTGTTTAAATTTGCTATGCCATGTACATCTCTTCCCCTATTCACCTCTATTTGTTTAAATCTGTTATGGCATGCACCTCAATTCCCCTATTCACCTCTACTTGTTGTGACCGCTCTTTATCTTGTTAAAATTGTTATATCATGCCTACTCAGTTACCTGCTTTGCATATATTCTATGAACTAAATTAACTTATTCCTTTTTGTGTTTCTTCTCTTTCCATGTTTACTTTTGCTATCTTAATTACTGCTTTTACATATTCTATCATGCAAATACTTGGCAACATGTTATTATCTCTGCATAAAGCATGCTCCACATCATACGCCATTCGTTCCAATTATCAACATAGCGGCGCTGGATGAGTGTCCGCACTCTTCCAAAATTACACTTTTTTAAACCAAAAAGGCTTATTTGCGGTAGACTAGTCAATCAGTGGTGCAGTCGACGATCCCGTGCCTTTCCCTCTCAAGTTTTCCACTTGAGAGTACCTGTCTAGACCATTCTAGAAACCTTACTCCAATATCAAATGTACATGCATCATGCTAAACCTAGTACGGGTTAAAATGTTGTTAACGTAATAGCCCGCTAAGATAAGCCTTGTCCAAAGTCCAAAGGGATTTCCACAATCCCAATGGGCACCGTCATGTTATGTGCATTACTTGGAGAAAATATACCAACATGTTGATCATTATTGTGTAAATGGTAGAATCTGGAGGGGGAAAGGGCTAACATTTATTTCTTTGCAGAAAAGGAAGCACGAACTCCCTAGGTTCGGCATTGTCCAAAACATGCCACCTCTGCTACTTAACTGGTGGAAAGACCTTGCGCCTTGCGAGAAGAATCATGTGAGAAGGGTACTTGGTGTCTTGCCGTATTTGCTTAATATCCAACTAAATAGAGCATTGATTGAGGACGTTACCATGTTCTGGGATGATAAAACAGCGGTCTTCCGATTTGGTGACATAGAAATGACTCCTCTCTTAGATGAAATAGGAGGTTTTGCTCAACTTCTGTGGGTAGTTCGGGGTTATTAGTACTAGAGAATCACACCCCTCTTCGTTTTCTAAAGATGTTGGGCTTTAAGAAAAATGAAGAATTACTCTACTTAAAGAAATCCTACATCCCTTTTGGGTTTCTTTATGAGCGTGATGGGCATAGTAAATCGTATCGACTTCATCATGAGGAACTCGCCATTACTTCCTTAGGTTGGACGCACTGCCGGGTTTATGTATTCATCAATTGCTTCTTGGGTTTGCTGATATTTCCAATGAAATGGGGAAGGATCCACAATCATTTAGCTATGGTTGCAAGGAATTTAATGGAAGGCATCGAGGGGAAAACCTACACCATCATCCCTATGATCCTAGCTTAACTATATCGCGCTCTAGGTCAGTGCAAGCAGGGGTTTGGACATTTTGAAGGTTGTAATCTTTTATTGTAAGTTTGGCTATTGGAACACATTCAGAGGGGAGAATGTTGAGCTTCAGTGACAGCCATTAAATGACAACATAGCTTACCACCATCCAAAGAAAATGACATTCATCCCAAACAGGTTTGCACATCCCGGAAGTGCTGTAAGTTGGGTACGTTTCTTAAGCAACCTGACAAACGAGAAAGTACATTGGACGTTTGAATGCTTCCCTAGCACTGAGTTCATCATCAGGTCGAGGGCTATTACTCATTTGGTACTGATCGTGCTGTGAGGCATTTATCCTTATGCTCCTATAAGGGTAATGAGACAGGAAGGAAGAAAACAAGTCATACCTCAAGTTTCCAACATGGTCTAGTACAAGGCAGATTTCAAAGGGGACATCATTCCTTTCAAGTTCAAGGTGCAACATATGTGGAACCAGAAGTTCATTATGGAAATATAGGCTATCGAGCCAGAGATACCATGTCGGTCATGTATATTCCTATCTATCATGGTTGGTAGATGATATAGCGGGATACGTCAAGCCGGGGGTCAATTTGGAAAATAGGATCATTGATGATGTTGTTGAGGCACAGGTCAAGTATAGAAGGCTTTGCAAAAGGGTTTTCGAGTCTGAAGCTAGGCATCTGGAATAGCATAAAGTGGACATGGAGGCTATAAATGAATGGGAAGGGATCACCACTAAGTCAACAGCAAGGTTGGAATATCTGGAACAGGAATTGATGGAGCTCGAAGGAAAGATGAGAAAGAGGCTTGCAGATTGTCAAAACACGGATCGCAGTGAAGGAGGGCATCTAGCAAAGCCTTACTTATTATTGGATATGCGTAACTTGGGGAACTTGATTGATGGAGTCAAACGAGCCAAGCACGGAGAAGGTCCTTCATGGACCAAATAAACTAGCAAATAATGTTATTTATTGTTTTCTAGCTTAGTTTAGATTTCGAATGTAATAAAACTAAATGCCATTAGTAACTTTATTATTATTTTCGATTTAGTTAGGGTTTGGCTCATTTTCGCATTAATGAAATGACGCAGTTATTGGCATCATTTTTTTCCAAGTCTATGTGTTGCTTAGGCCAACCTCGGGCACAACGAGGTCCCAAATTAAGACGTGAATTATTACATGATTTTGCAAAACATGTTTAATATTGCAAGTATTCTTTCAATACTTTTTACTAACTTGGTTACCTTTTTCTTTTTCTTTCTTTTGATTATTCCCATTCCCAAGGTTGGTTCATGCATACTGGCATCGTCAGCATATCACACTAGATCCAAAGGTCCTCCACCTGCTCCTCCACCAAGTGATCCCAAAAGCAAGAACAAAGGAAAAGCAAAAATGGATGATATGAGTGGTATTGGAAAGGATAACTCCACCATGGCAGAGAACGTCGAAACTTCAGATGGCCGAAGCACTCCGGCACAAAATGAACTGGTCTTATGGCCGGAACAGAAAATCTTGGAGTTACAAGGAGAACTTGAGAAGGTCCGAAACTTGGAGAACCTCTCTCTCACCCTAAATGTCCCTGATATTAACCAACAAAATCCAAATACCCATAACCAAATACCACCACAAAACACGCAAAACCAAAACCTGCCACCATACCCTCCTGCACCACATCAGTACCCCACACCCCCTCAAAACCTTAATCCTCCTCCAGTACCAACTCCTCAACAGCAACATCACCATCCAACCTAATACCCACAGACTACCACTTATCACACCTCCAAGAATGTACCACAACCCACTCCTGATCCCCAAAACTCAACAAATGACCACCCTTATGCCCAGATCCCTAGAGTCCACCAAAGCAATCCAATATATGTGGAAACCTTAGCCCACACCCCGAAACAAACCTTATACATACCTGAATCAACTGAGAAGGACCTGCTCATTAAGAATATGGCAGAGAAGCTCAAGAAGCTCGCTGGCACAGTTCAAATGTTGAAGGTGGTAAAGGCATTTAAGGTTTAAATTATGAAGACTTGTGCATTCAGCCAGATGTAGAATTGTCGGAGGGTTACAAACCTCCTAAATTTGAAATGTTCGATGGAATTGGTAATCCGAAAGTGCATCTGAGGAAATACTGTGACAAGCTTGTAGGAGTGGGAAAAAACGAACAAATTTGCATGAAACTGTTCATGCGAAGCCTCACAGGAGATGCGTTGTCCTTGTATATCAGCCAGAATCCGAAGAAGTGGGTGACCTGGGTAAGCATGGCGTCAGACTTTATGGACAAATTCAGGTTCAACACACAGAACGCACCAGATGTTTTCTACATCCAAAACCTCAAAAAGAATCCAACAAAATCCTTCCACGAATATGCGACTCGGTGGAGATCTAAGGCTACGAAAGTAAGACCATCGCTCGAAGAAGAACAAATGAATAAGTTCTTTGTCAGAGATCAAGACCCCCAGTAATATGAAAGGTTGATGGTTATCAAGAACCACAAATTCTCCAGCATCATCAAGCTAGGAGAAAGAATAGAAGAAGGGATTAAAATGGGGTGGTGATGGATTTCGAAGCATTGCAGGTAAAGGTGTCTAACGGGCCGGGCCTACCCGGAACCGGACCCACCCAGACCGATTGAAATCGGAACCGGACCCACCCGTTATGTAGGGGGCCGGGTAGGGCTGGGTAGGAGGGGTAGAGGGGGTTGGTCCGTTTATTTTTTTTTACCGGTTAACCGGACCGGTCAAACCCGATCAAAGTGAACAGTACACTTTACCGGTTTAACCGGCCCGGTACAACGTCTATAAATTTTTTTGTTTTTTTTTGGTTGTTTTGTAAATATTGGGCCCCACTTATCCGTTGGCAACGGTCACCTTGGCAGGGAGTCGTTGCCTAACGGCAGATTTGCACAAATGGCCCTTTTTGGGCCCTTTTTTAAAAAAAATTAACACTTTTTCAATTTACAAATTTTACCTTTTCTAAAATTATAAATACACCCCCCTATTCTTCATTTCTTCACTCATCTCTCATTGCTCAATCTCAATTTCTCTCATTCAAGTTAAATCATACCCCGTGATTCTAGAATGCACTCATATGTTTGGGAACACTTTGATGTGGTAGAAGAAAATAAAGAAGTTTACAAAGTAAAGTGAAAGAATTGTGGTATAATCTTAAATCTTCGTCTAAAGTACACGAGCACACGCTTTTTAAGGAGGCATATAAATAGTTGTCTTGAGCATCCACCAGACCACCAGCAATTCGTTTGATTAATTGATTTCAGACAATTTGTGTTATTTTAATATTATTAGACGTATTATGCATTTATGTTTAATGTTTTAGTTTGTTATTTTAACATTATTAGACGTATAAGTGCAATTTTGAACTTTAATTTGAAGTATTAAATATTTAAATGTAAACTTTAATAGTTTAATTTGCAAGTTTTAGTTTGTTATTTTAATATTATTAGACGGTACCTAATTATTTAATGATATATTCAAATATAAGAATTTTAAAGTCTTTGCATCCTTTATTCAAACATTATTTTTATAAGTTTGTTTTTTTGTTTATATTTTTACGATAGTTATAAAAAATACAAAAAAAAATTAAAATAAAAAATAAAAAAACACTATAACCGGCCCGGCCCCTTAAACCCTTAACCCATACGGTTAAATTTTTACCCGGATTAACCCGAACACGTTGAACCCGTTAACAATAACCCGTAACCGGCCGGTAACCCTACCCGTCCGGTTCAATAAAACCCCAACCCAGTCCAGCCCGGCCCACCCGTTAGACACTTGCAGGCCACAAATAAAGCCTTGCAATTGGGAGGTATTTCGAAGAAAAAGGAAGTAGGTGTTGTAATGGTGTCCCAAGGTCCTAAATCTCCTCTCACATATCAAACATCTCCACCGACATATCAACCTTTACCCCTCAGATACCAACAACCTGCTACCACCTACCATGCCCATAACACTCAACCCGCTTATTACCATTCACCTCCAATTGCCAGCCAAAACTATCAAAGACCACAACCAAACTTTGATCGCAGACCACCTAGACAATACACTCAATTGCAAGACATGTGCCTATTATTTAGGCATGAAGGGTCATACAATTGATGAGTGTCACACACAGAAAGACAAGATTCAGACACTAATCGATATAACAAGGTCATACGGGCAAAGGAAACTGCACCAAATATGCATAACAATCCTCTCCCGGATCACAGAGGTGAGGGAGTGAATGTAATAGAGACTGACAAAGAATGGGACCCGAAAGGGTCATCCGACTCATTCGAGAGAGGGATGATCCTAAGACGTCTCCGGTCACCCTCACACCAGTTGTGATACAAACCCAAGCGCCATTTGAGGTCGAAGTAACTGCACCCTTCACTGTGATAGTAGCTCCCACACCATCCTACAAGTTTGATGCCATCCCATGGGACTATGTTGCGAAAGCCAGGAGAAAAGGGAAAGCAAATATGGAAGAGACAAGAGCGTCAAAAGGCATGACTAGAACTGGCAGAGTCTATACACCTAAAAACTTGGGAGGAACAAACAAGGAAGTTGCATCTAAGAATCCTATTGTCAAGACGAGTACTGATGACATTTGGATAAAGGTACAAGCAAGGGAATACTCTATTGTCGATCATCTTAACAAAATTGACGCTCAGATATCCATCTTGTCACTGCTGCAAAACTCTGAGACATACAGGAATGCCTTGATGAAAGTTAATTAGGCTAGGATGCATGCATGAAACAAATTTCTAGGTGGAATTCACTTACCTTATGAGACCTGGTTGATAGCTCTTAAAAATGGAGGAAATCGCCTAAGGAAGAAGATGGAAAATGAGAAAAATAGGTTTACACCCCGCTTTTAAAACTCACTGCCTGAACAGTGAACTCGCACCTGCGGCTCTGGGGACCGCACCTGCGGTCTCGCACTTGCGAGAAGAATCTCGCACCTGCGGAATTGGGCTAGGGGGTCTGGGATCGCACCTGCGAAGTGGAGACCGCACCAGCAGCCTAGCACTTGCGATGGCTAGCCAGGCCACTGGTGATCGCACCTGCGATGCCTGGGAACGCACCTGCGATCTCGCACCTGCGATGCTGGGCAACCGCACCTGTGGTCCCACCAGAGCAGGTGCACCAGCAGCCTTGTTTGCTGGTTTTTAGCCCCGTTAGGTGCCCGGAAGGCACCTGGGCCCACCCGAGCCCTAGTCCAAATATACCAACGAGTCCCAAATCATATTACAGACTCTCTCGAGCCTTCGGAACACTCAAAACAACGCTAAAACTCGAAATCACACCCCCAAACCTCAAGAACCAAACTTAGGAATTTTAAGGTTTCTAAACTTCGCTAACAACGCGCTGAACTGACCTATTCAACTCGGAATGATACCAAATTTCAAAGATAACTCCCACAACATCCTACGAACTTATCTGTGCGATCAAATCGTTAAAACAACATCATATACATTGAATTAGGCCTCAAAATTCATGAATTCTATCAAATTTCATAAAACATCAAATTTTTCATTTTAAGTCCTAAACCTGTCAAACAAAATTCGATTTCAACCAAACTTCACAAAAAGTTCTTAAACCATATATATGACCTGTACCGGGTGCCGGAACCAAAATACGGGCCCGATACCATCATTTTCTAATCAGATTTCATTTTCAATTTCCTTAAATATTTTCAGAAAATAATTTTACTCAAAAATTCATTTCTCGGGATTGGGACCTCGGAATTCGATTCCGGGCATACGCTCAAGTCCCATATTTTCCTACGGACCCTCCGGGACTGTCAAATCACGGGTCCGGGTTCAATTACCCAAAATGTTGTCCGAAGTCAAATTTATTCATTTTAATATCAAATTTTAGCATTTTTTCATAGAATTTCATATTTAAGCTGTCCGGCTACGCGCCCGGACTGCGCAGGCAAATCGAGGCAACTACAAATGAGGTTTTCAAGGCCTCGGGAGTACGGAATGGGTAATAAAATAGGTGATGACCCTTTGGGTCGTCACACTTCTATTTTAATCTCTTCCTTAAAAGAGTTGTAACACGTCAAAGCCCGATTTCGCGAGATAAAGGAGCGTGACATAGACTATATTTTTTGCAATATGTTTTGTTGCACGAACAACTATATGTTGCACTTTGAAGAGGAATATCAATACCGACAACAAATATTTTGATTACCGCAGAGCAGCCAAAGCATTAGAAGGAAATTAACATACACAAAAAAAATATCATTTACAAAGAAGTGTTCAATAAGTTGCCATCACATCAAATACTTTAAAACTATAATACATAATTATCTAATTAATATGACTAATTGATCATTTGTGTAAGTTCTAATGATGTTATTTCATTTTGAATTCACGTACTATGCTAATGTAATAATACTTTTCGGCTTTTAGTATTATGCTAGTGTGTATATATATATTCCTCCATCTCATTTTACGTGAGGGTGTATTAAGGATGTCAAATAATTTTTCTTTTTATTACTATGTAACGACTTGGTCGATCGTTTAAAGAATTTGTATTTCGCTCGATAGTTTGGGGCATGAGTAGCTCCCTGTGATGTATTAGGACTTGTTTGAAAAATTTGAGTTTATTCCGGGTTGATTTGATATGTTTCGGCGCGAGTTTTTGGAAATCGAAAGTTCGAAAGATCATTATGTTTGATTTGAGGTGCATTTCATTATTTCGATGTTGTTATGCATGATTTGAGGCCTGGACTTTTTGTTATATTCATACGGAGTTCTGAGGGGCTCAGGTGAGTTGCGTTTAGGTTTGGGTTGTGTTACGCTCGTTTTTCTTATGTTTCAACGTCATTTCAAGCATAAATGGTACCACATTGAACAAATGAGTTCTGATTCTTGTTTTGATTGAAGTATTAGATCCGTATCATAATTACGGATCCATAGAAAAAGAATCATCAAATTTCGACATTGTATGAGGATTTTAAGGTCATTTTACTAAAAATTAGGTTGCAAGATTTTTCAGATTAATTACGAAATTACCACTGACTTTTTATTTAAAAAGCTGCACTATTTCCAAATATTGAAACAAGCATATCTCCTTCATTATAAGGTCAAATAGAGTGATTCAAAAGCCTATCTTGACTGAAATTTCACAAAGAATCTATTGGAGACATCAAAATCAAATTTTGGGATCATTTGTCATGCAAAACAAGGTAGAACAGATGGGCAAAAATACTTAATATCGAAGGTTTGTTTATTTGGTCATATTTTGAGTTAGGGAGCTCGGATTTGGACAATGTTTGGAGGTGATTTTCATCATATGGATTGGGGTAAGTTTTCTATACTCGATTTTGGTTATAATTTCATGAATACATCTCGTTATTGGCGTTTGATTGATGATTTCAAAGTGAAATTTGGGAGTATAGTCTAAAATTTTATAAAGTGAATTTTCGAGTTTTGAACATCGATTCGGAGTCGGATTTAAGTGAAACTAGTATGGTTGGACTCGTAATTGAATGTGTTGTCAGTTTTTTGAGTTTTTTCAGGTTCCGAGATGCGGGCCCGGGTTTGACCTTTTGGTTGATTATGGGATTTTGATTAAAAATTCGACCTTTATCGATTGGGTTTGTTTCCTTTGGTATTATCTGATGTATTTGACTTGCTTTTGGCTAGTTTCGATTCGTTCAGAGGTCGTTACGCGTGGGATGAGCGTGTGGGCATACACCGTATGAATCGTGACTCTGTTATATCTGTGATACTATGTAGTTACTGATCTTGTTTGTAACCATGAAATCTCTACGTACTAGAGCTATTCGTGATCCATGTTAGAAATCATGTATATGCTACATGTTTATTCTGTTGGGACACACCGAGGTCGTATTGCTGTTGAATTATTCGTCTAAATTTCAAGTTCATACTCACTCATGCTTATTCATTACATTACATATCTCAATCTATGTTGTTATTTATTGATACATCATATATGTAACGACCCGATCGGTCAATTTGAGCATTTGCACTTTGCTCGGTAGTTTGAGGGTACGAGTATCTCTGTGTGATGTATTATGACTTGTGTGCGTCGGTTTTGATTTTCAGGTTATTCCAAATTGATTTTGAAGAATGAATTTTATGAACTGAAGCTTTAAGTTGAAAGAGTTGATCAAGTTGAACTTTTTAGCATTTGACCTCGGATTGGAGTTTTGATGGTTTTGTTAGGTCTGATGGTGATTTTGGAATTGGGTGTATGCCCGGATTTGCATTTGGATATTTCTAGAAGGATTTGGCACTAATTGGCAAACGTTGGAAATTTGAAGGTTTGGAAAGTTCACAAGTTTGACTGAGAGATGACTTTGATGATATTTGGTTTGAATTGTGGTTACGGGGATTAAAATAGCTTCGCTATGTCATTTGGGACTTGTGTGAAAATTTGAGTTCATTCTGTGTTGATTTGATATGTTTCGGCGCGAGTTTTTGAAAGTTCGAAGGTTCATTGAGTTTGATTTGAGGTATGATTCGTCGTTTCAATGTTGTTATGCGTGATTTGAGGCCTAGAGTAGGTCTATGTTATGTTATGGGACTTTTTGGTATGTTCATACAGGGTCCCGAGGGGCTTGGATGATTTTTGGATAGGTTTGGGTTGTGTTGCGCTCGTTTTTCTTATGTTTCGACATCGTTTCCTCAAGCATAAATGGTACCACATTAAGTAAATGAGCTCCAATTTCTGTTTTGATTGAAGCATTAGATCCGTGTCATAATTATGGAGCCATAGCAAAAAGAATCGTCGACTTTGGACATTGTATGAGGAGTTTATGGTCATTTTACTATGAAATGGGTTGTTATATTTTTCGGATTAATTACGAAAATACCATTGACTTCGTTGAAAGATTTTTCTTCTACTAATTGCCATTGTTTTCTACATGCGGAGTTGATGCATACGTGAGGTGACGAGCGCATATACATGTGCCGGGGTTAATCATGCCCGGGGGTAAATTATACGATTAATTATCCCTTGTAGAATTATGTGACCTTCTTGCTTCATGTGTAGATTATTAAGAATACTAAATTGAACATTAGAAACCAAGATTTAGTTTATTATAACTTGATTAAAATTTGATGGGATTTTGAAAAACGTTGATGTGTCTAATTCGGTCTTCATCATGCTTAATCACTAATACATTGCTACGGCTGTTATACTTTAGATATTAGGTTCTACACTCGAGTTGTAGATCATTCTTGAGATTTGTTGAATACTTGAACAATAAGGGTCTTGAGGGTTTATTGATCTACTGTTGGCTTGAAAGTTGTGATTTGGGCTCATTTGGAATATTCGTTTAACCACTCTCCTTAATGTTATTTATGCTTTCAACCTTGCTTGTCATTGATATACATATTTTTGGTGAGGAAGAGTGTAAATCACGAAGGGTGATGTCGTGTCATTGGTTTTATATTATCATGTGAGGTATAGTGTAAAGTACGAAGGGAATGTCGTGCCATTTCATTTATTTTATCATGTGAAGGAAAGTGAAAAGCACGAAGGGTGATGTCGTGCCATTTCATTTGAGAGTAAAAGCACGAAGGGTGATGCCGTACCATTTCATTTGAGAGTAAAATCACGAAGGGTGATGCCATGCCATTTTATTTATATTATCATGATCTCATTTACATTATCATGTGAGGATGAGAGTAAAAGCATGAAGGGTGATGTCGTGCCATTTCATTTATATCATCATGGTTTAATATTATCATGAGTTCATGGCACGAAGGGTGTTTCCGTGCAGGCGAGGACGAGGGACAGGAATTATGTTGTGATATCGTTTCCTTGTGTATACATTCAGGCCTTTACCTTGAGCAGTTATTGTCGCACCTATGTTTTCTATATGACTTGTCGGTGTTGTTCTGTCTTTGTTCCTTATCTGTAACGATCCGAACAGTCGTTTTGACCACTTTACACTTTGCTCAGTTATTTGAGGGCATGAGTAGCTCTGTGTGATGTATTATGACTTACGTGAATCGTCGATTTGGTTTTCAGGTTATTCGGAATTGATATGGAGGAATGATTCACAGCTAAAAGCTTTAAATCTGAAATGTTTGACCAAGTTTTAACTATTGAGTAATTTATCTCAGATTTGAATTTTTATGGTTCGGTTACCTCCGTTAGGTGATTTTAGACTTAGAAGTGTGTCTGGAATGTAATTTGGAGGTCCGTGGAAGAATCGGACTTCAATTGGAAAAATTGGAAATTTGGCAATTTTTGGTCGGCAGAAATTTCATATCGGGATCGGAATGGAATCCCGGAAGTTGGAGTAGGTTCGTAGTGTCATCCGTGATGTGTGCGCAAAATTTGGGTTTATTCGGACGTGGTTTGGTAAGTTCCGGCGTTATTTGCGGAATTTGGAAATTTAGAAGTTCTTAGGCTTGAATTCGAGGTTAATTGGGTGTTTTGATGTTGTTTTGAGTGTTTCGAAGGTTCGACTAAGTTTGTATATTGATATATGACTTGTTGGTGTTATTAGTTGAGGTCCCGAGGGCCTCGGGTTTGTTTCAGGTGGATAATGGATCAATGTTAGTGTTGGGAGAAAGCTGGTTTCTGCTGGTTTTTGAAACATCTGGTGTTTTCCGCACCTGCGGAAGGGTAGCCGCAGGTGCAAGGTCGCAAGTGCGGAGAGAGGATCGTAGATGCGGAAAATGGCAGGCTGGAGCTGGAGCGCAGATGCGCAGGATATGGCCGCACCTGCGAGCCTGCAGGTGCGGAGTCTGGGGCGCTAAGTGAATTGCGCAGGTGCGAGATTTTTACTGCAGGTGTGGTACTGCAGGCACGTGAAAAAGGCCGCAGGTGCGAGAAGCCTGGGCAGAATGTATAAATAGCACACTTCGCGAATTTGTTCATTCTTCACCATTTTCAGACTGTTTTGGCGCTTTTGGAAGTGATTTGGAGAGGGATTCAAGGAGGTTTTCATTGAGGTAAGTTATTCGAGCCCTAATACTCGTATTTATGGTAATTTCCCGTTGTTTAATCATGTAATTAGTGGAAATTAGGGATAAATATGTGGATTTAGGGCTTGGGAATTTGAGAGTTTGATTTGGGAATTTGAGGGACCAAATGAGGTCGGAATTTGATAAATTTGGTATGGTTGGACTCATAAGTGAATGGGCTCTCTAGTTTTGTAAATTTTGTCGGATTTCGAGATGTGGGCCCGGAGGGCGAGTTTGAGCCGATTTTGGGATTTTGGTCTAATTTGATAGTTTTCCTTGTGGAACTCATTCCAATTGTGTGTATTGATGGTAATATACTAATTTTGAATAGATTTGGAGCAACTAGAGGCCGAGTCGAGAGGAAAGAGCATCGCGGGTTAGATATTTGACCAGTTTAAGGTAAGTAACGATTGTAAATCTAGTCCTGAGGGTATGAACCCCGGATTTCATATCATTCTACTATTTTGAGGTGACGAACATGCTACGTGACGGGCATGTGGGTGTGCACCGTTGGGGATTGTGACTTGGTCCATCCCGTAGCAACTGTAGAGTTGCATATTTTGTTGAAACTATATAATACTTATGTGTTTTAGAAAGAGTTTTCTGTAAATTGGGTTGAATGTTATGTTTGGGCCTTGTGCTAGTGTTGTTTGGACCCTTAGAGGCCTTTTCTTACTATCCTCTCACTGTTTTCGATTGAAAAACTATACTCAGTCATGGTTAAACTTGTTTACTGCATAACTCAGTTTTATTACTCTGTTTTGATGCATATAAATGTTGTTTTAGGTTGAGTTCCCTGTTTTTACTTAAATGCCCGAGTGACTTGAGAGGTTTATGACTTAGTGAGGCCGAGGGCCTGATTTGTGAGGATATTTATGGGATCGGGCTGCACACCGTAGTATGTTTGATATTTGCCCAGGGCCTGAGTGATTTACGCTATGATTTGGCTTGATATAGCGCTTGGATGAAGGAGCTCCTCCAGAGTCTGTACATACCCACGGTGAGCGCAGGTACCTACTAAGTGCGAGTGTCGAGTATTGAGTGACTGGGAGGCATGAGAGATTGTGAGGTATGCCCGAGGGGTTGTTCACGAGTTACTGTGAGGCTTTCCCGAGGGGATGTATATGAGTGATGTTTTGCCTGAGGGGTTATTTATGATTTCATCGTTTTCACTCTCTTTTGCATTAAGCCTCTGTTGAAACTGTTGAAAAATATCTTTAAATGATTTTCACCGAAACTGGGTTCCTAAACTAGATGATTTGACTCAAACACTGATTTTAAAGCATGTTGTGCTTTTATTGAGATTTCATGGTGTGGACTTTATATCCTCTACTGCTCGTTACTACTGCTCAGTCTTTATTTACTGTTATTACTTACTGAGTTGGCGTACTCACGTTACTCCCTGCACCTTGTGTGCACATCCAGGCGTTTTCTAGACTCGGTTGAAGCTGTTGATTATTTCTGACGCAAATTCTCGGAGTTAGCAAGGTAGTTGCCTGGCGATTGCAGCCCTCCTTTCCTCCTCCTTTATCTTCCCTTAGTTGTACTTAATTAATTCCATACTACGTTAGTCTTGATGTTTACAGACAGTTGTAGTATTTGCTCATGACTAGTGACACCCCAATGTCGGACTTTTCTTTCCGCACTTTTGTTTGATTTGAATTTCTTTATTTAAGGTTTTATATTTAAAAACTTTGAAATTTTCTTTAAAACTGAACATACTGGCTGCTTTGGTAATTGTGTCGTCTTTCCTAGTACCACGATAGGCACCATCACGACAGGGTTAGTTTTCGGCCGTGACAGATTGGTATTGGAGCCTAGGTTACATAGGTCTCACGAGTCATGAGCAGGTTTAGTATAGTCTTGCGGATCGGTACGGAGACGTCTGTACTTATCTTTGAGAGGCTACGAAACCCTTAGGAAAAATCTCACATTCTTGAATTCTTATCGTGCGAATCCATTAATTCAGCCAGAAGCGTAACTTTCTGAATTCCTTCCATGCATTTGTATGCGCACATAAGCGCTCGGTATCAGTTGTGCATCGATGGCTTATGATTTCTGTGGATGAGGTGCGAGATGTGATTTTAGCATGTTGATGATGGGCCAGTTTTGAGGACTTGAGGCCGGGTTTTGTCTATGTCTTGAGTATTAGAATTCTGATTGTGTGAGCACGTGCATTTGGGACTTATATGTCCTCTTGTGCCCTTACTAGTAGGATTTGTGATCGGATGACTATGTGGTGAATATGGTTGGATGGCGATATGTGTTCAGATTATTTGAATGTGACAAGAAGAGTTTGCTAGAAATGTAGCAAGGACTATTGAGTGCTTGATATTTGTAGGGATTTGGCGTATGGCCTCAAGTTATAGGTGTGTTGAAGGACCCCTCATGTAGTTTAGTTGTGGAGTGAAGTAGATCTTCATGTTGTGTTATGAGTTCATACTCAGGGGGATAAATTTATTGCGTAATAGCTATGATTATGGAGGAGTATAGGGAGATATCAGTTTGAGGCTAAGCATGTGGAGTTATCTCCTGTGGGTGTCCTGAGGTTGTGTGGTCCTTATGTTGTTTTGTAGCGAGTTCTCATTTACCAGTAAATGATATATGTTGCAAATTGAGTTTAGTTTGCTTGTGGAAGTTGGCATGACTATTACAACGGTGAATGCGATATTTGCAGATAATTTGAAGTATTAGATGGTTTGCGTTGCAGGAGCTCAGGAAGGATTTAGTTGAATCCCACTGCGGTATTATGGAAGTAATGGAGTATGGGCATTGTGAATTATTATGTTTTTTGATCTATGGCCTTGAGCCAAGTGGGGGAGTCTGTCATCGACGAGTTGATTGTACGATTATGTGTTGTATTGGTTTCAGTTGGGGTATACCAGTGAGTCAGCTATGACTGCAGGCGTTGAGAGTGAGGATGACTCGAGTAAGGGAATTTCTGGATACAGGTTGTAGTATACTCTATGAGTATATGGGTTTTATTGAATGATTGAGTTGTTACTTATAAAGGATGTAGTGTTCGTGGAATAGGAATTTTCTTGGTTGCTTAGGGGTGGGTTACTCCCTTGGATGTTAGTGTGCAAATGGGCACAGGTAGTTTGGCGCACGTGGTCAATTTAATTGAGATTGAGCAGAGTAAATGACTCTCGAGAATGGTTCTAATGGATCCAAGGTTTATATGTAACAATTGGGAATCTTCAGGATGTGTATTTGGTTAGGAACTGAGATTTACATTGGAAGGCGTCAAGATTTGTGGTATTTATATATCATTGTGGGTTCTATATTTCGGTATCAGGTAAGGGAAATAATAGCTTAAATTCATAGAAAGTCTCTTCAGAGTAAGTATTTGAGTTGTGGTACTTTTGGGGGGCTTAAGAGAACATTCAGCGACTTATGAGCCTTAGGGCGGTGTGGTTTTGTGCTAGGGTCTCGCGTGATGAGTTTTGGTTTAGGATTTTGGTATTATGGCAAGGAGAAGAATAATTTGAAGGTAATTCAGAAGGAACTCGGAGAAATAGGACAGCTTGGTAGTAGGTTGGATCGGCATGTTAATGAATAAGATCGGTTCTTTGGGTGCTTATGATGTGGTAAGGTTCTACGTGTCATTTGTGCCAATGCTCTTGGGTTTTGGCGACCTGCATAGCTTGGCTGAGTTAGAGGGATTCAGTCCTGACGGTTTAGTTAAGTGCAAATGAATTTCGGAGAGTTCTTAGTCTCTATCATGGTTTGAGATGTATATTCCTACTGGTGTGTGGGGCATGTGGCATATTGTAATATTCTCCAGAATGAAATCAAATGGAAAGTTCTTAGCTAATTGAGTATGTAGTTGATTGCGAATCAGAGTGGATTTGAGATTTGTCGTATCTCATATGGTGGTATAATATGTGCGATGTGGGTGTAGTATTGAGATTTGCAGGTGCAACGTCACGATACGGCTTTTAAAGGAAGGTTCTGAATTCTTGAGCAGCATGGACGATCTCAGATGACTAGATAGATGATATTACTTCTAGATATGGCTTGATGAAGGTGTAAGTTTCAGAAGAGGCACTGCGTTTGAATTTATGGATACTTCATTAGTGTGGCGGCACTCTCCTAGTTGGTCGCCTGAGGATATTCAAATTTTGCCTTGTAACGCATACGAATTATAAGGGTATTCCTCATGGTATGATCGTGTATTGGAGAAGTATTAGACATTCAGATGGCGGAGTTGAGATTGAATATGCTGATTCGTGTGCTATATGGACTTGGAGACTGCGAACTCTAGTGAGTAGATAATTTCATAGTTGTGGGCTGTGGAGACGTAGCCAGGGTTAGTCAGAGGATAGTATGCATTGTGATTCAATCATTGTGGACCTTCGGAGGGTTGTTCGTCAATTATGGATGATCGGATTGATTTGGGGTTCATTAGTAGGCCCAGCTGGGATAGGTGTTTACACTGAGTCGAATTGGTTGGCTCCATAGTGCTATTGTTGAGGGATGTTCCATTCAGTTGTTGTCGGGATTATTTGTGTCCTGGAATGATTTATGATTTACTCTTTCATGCTACGAAGGGTTTTGCTTCGTTGGTTTTAGGCACACATGGTGCGGTTCTATTGTAGTCTTAAAAAGGAATTTGACTAAGATGAGTAATTAGGTATTGCATGATTGAGGCGTATTGGTTATGTTCTTTCGAGTTTCATGTGGCATTGTATCGTCTGATTCTCCGTGGTGATGATAATAAACTTTAAGCACTTGATCTTGAATTTCGTGTGGTTATTGATTTTGAGCAAGGCGGAGCGAGGTATATAATATGAACTAGCATTTTGAAGGGGGTCACGCATTGCAGCGAAGTTATGTTGAGATATGATCCTTGTGTGTTGGATTCGTGTGTTTTGGTTCTGCCGTGTGTGAGGAATTCGTAGCATTGCATTGTGGTGATACCCGTTGATCTTGCGGGACGGTTCTCTTATTTGATGTCATTTTCCATGTTTGAGTACATTTGGAATGTTGTGTATTAGTGCACAGACTGCACGAATTATGGCTTTAATATGTATTGATGCATCATGTCACTAGAGTGGTTGTGTTGGATGAGATGAGGTCATCGGACCTATAATGGGTGCTATCGGATCTGGTTGCGGTATAGTTGGGAGGATATCGATGTTGATTGGCTTAGAAATTTTTCTATAGTTCTTATCGAAAGAGAGGGAGTTCCACCACTTGTTGATCCGACGAATGGTTATGGGTTTTGTGTGTTTCTTTCATCATTGGCAGTATATGAAAGTGTTAGAACGGGTCTCTATTTAATAATAGGTTTATTACCGGAATTGGGTTGTTCTAAGCAGCCACTGTGATTATAAATTATCGCTACGAGTGTTTGGGTTATGTGGGATATCATGTGATTTCATCTGAGTTATGCCTATGGTGGGATACAGTTTTTTCAGACTTATACAGTGTGTGGATGCGAGATTTTGATCTTATGGGGATATCGGATGTAGAAGTTGGATTCTAGAGCTTATAGGCTAGGTTGGATGAAGGAATTTCAATTATGCTGTGTTATCAGGTCTATGCGGGAAAAGATGACGTGGGATCACCCCCGGGTATATGTGTGGTAGGGTTGTGCGGCGGTTTGATGGTTTTGAAAAGAAAACTAACTCTGAGCAAAAATAAGGGAGGATGTAACGACCCGACCGGTCGTTTTGATCTTTTTACACTTCACTTGGTCATTTGATGGCATGAGTATCTATGTGTGATGTATTATGACTTACGTGAATCATCGATTTGGATTTCAGATTATTCAGAATTGATATAGAGGAATGATTCACAGCTAGAAGCTTTAAATCTAAAAGGTTTGACCAAGTTTTGACTATTGAGTGATTTATCTCGGATTTGAATTTTTATGGTTCAGTTAGCTCCGTCAGGTGATTTTGGACATAGGAGCGCGTCCGAAATGTAATTTGGAGGTCCGTGGAAGAATTAGGCTTGAATTGGCGAAATTGGAAATTTGGCGATATTCGATCGGCAATGGAAAATTTGATATCGGGGTCGGAATGGAATCCCGAAAGTTGGAGTAGGTTACTAGTGTCATCTGTGATGTGTGTGCAAAATTTGGGGTTATTCGGACGTGGTTTGGTAAGTTTCGGCGTCGTTTGCAGAATTTGGAAGTTTAGAAGTTCTTAGGCTTGAATCCGAGGTTAATTTGGTGTTTTGATGTTGTTTTGAGTGTTCTGAAGGTCCTACTAAGTTCGTATATTGATATATAACTTGTTGGTATTATTAGCTGAGGTCCCGAGGGCCTCGGGTGTGTTTCGGGTGGATAAAGGATCGATTTTGGTGTTGGGATATAGTTGGTTTCTGCTAGTTTTTGAAACTTCTGGTGTTTTCCGCACCTGCGGAAGGGGAGCCATAGGTGCGAGGTCGCAGGCACGGAAAGAGGATCGCAGATGCGGAAAATGGCAGGCTGGAGCTGAAGCGCAGGTGCACAAGATATAGCCGCACCTGCGAACCTGCAGGTGCGAGACCTGAGCGCAGGTGCGGAGTCTGAGGGGCTAAGTGAATTACGCAGGTGCGAGATTTTCACTGCAAGTGCGAGAATCCTGGGCAGAATATATAAACAGCACACTTCACAAATTTTGGTTCATTCTTCACCATTTTAGTCGGTTTTGGAGCTTTTGGGAGTGATTTGGAGAGGGATTCAAGGGGGTTTTCATTGAGGTAAGTTGCTTGAGCCCTAATAATGTTTATGGTAATTTCCTGTTGTTTAATCATGTAATTAGTTGAAATTAGGGATAAAAATGAGGGGTTAGGGCTTGGGAATTTGAGAGTTTGATTTGGGAATTTGAGGGACCAAATTAGGTCGGATTTGATAAATTTGCTATGGTTGGACACGTGAGTGAATGGGCTTTCTAGTTTTGTAAATTTTGTCGGATTTTGAGATGTGGTCCCGGGGGACGGATTTGAGCCGATTTCGGGATTTTGTTCTAATTTGATAGTTTTCCTTGTGGAATTCATTCCATTAGCGTGTATTGATGGTAATATACTGATTTTGAATAGATTCGGAGCAATTAAAGGCCGATTTGAAAGGCAAGGGCATCGCGGGTTAGAGATTTGACCGGTTTGAGGTAAGTAACAATTGTAAATCTAGTCCTGAGGGTATGAAACCCGGAATTTGTATCATTCTACTATTTTGAGGTGACGCATATGCTAGGTGACGGGCGTGTGGGCGTGCACCGTTGGGGATTGTGACTTGATCCTTCTCGTAGCAACTGTAGAGTTGCATATTTTGTTGAAACTATATAATACTATATAATACTTATGTGTTTTAGAAAGAGTTTTCTGTAAATTGGGTTGAATGCCATGTTTGGGCCTTGTGTCAGTGTTGTTTGGACCATTAGAGGCCTTTTCTTACTATCCTCTCACTATTTTCGATTAAAAATCTACACTCAATCATGGTTATACCTGTTTACTGCATAACTCAGTTTTATTACTCTGTTTTGATGCATATAAATGTTGTTTTGGGATGAGTTCCATGTTTTTACTGAAATGTCCGAGTGGCTTGAGAGGTTTATGACTTAGTGACGCCGAGGGTCTGATTTGTGAGGATATTTATGGGATCGGGCTGCACGCCGCAGCATGTTTGATATTGGCCGAGGGCCTGAGTGATTTACGCCATGATTTCGCTTGATATAGCGCTTGGGCTGAAGGAGCCCCTCCGGAGTCTGTACACACCCCCAGTGAGCGCAGGTACCCACTGAGCGCGAGTGCCAAGTGCTGAGTGACGGGGAGGCATGAGTGATGGTAAGGTATGCCCGAGGGGCTGTTTATGGTTTCATCGTTTTCACTCTCTTTTGCATTGAGCCTCTGTTGAAACTGTTGAAAAATATCTTTAAATGATTTTCACCTAAACTGGGTTTCTAAATAAGATGATTTAACTCAAACACTGATTTTAAAGCATGTTGTGCTTTACTGAGATTTCATGGTGTGGACTTTTTATCCTCTACTAATCGTCACTATTGCTCAGTCTTTATTTACTGTTATTACTTACTGAGTTGGTGTACTCACGTTACACTCTGCACTTTACGGTTGAGGCTGTTGATTATTTTTTACGCAGATTCTAGGAGTTAGCAAGGTAGCTTCCTGGCGATCGCAGCCCTGCTTTTCTCCTCCTTTATCTTCCCTTTGTTGTACTTAATTAATTCCAAACTATGTTATTCTTGATGTTTACAGACAGTTGTAGTTGTTTCTCATGATTAGTGACACCCCGATGTCGGGCTTTTCCTTCCGCACTTTTGTTTGATTTGAATTTCTTTATTTAAGGTTTTATATTGAACAGCTTTGAAATTTTCCTTAAAAATGAACAGACCGGTTTTTTTGGTAATTGTGTCGGCTTGCCTAGTACCACGATAGGTGCCATCATAACAGAGTTAGTTTTGGGTCATGACACTATCTCAATTGTTGTCGTGTTGCCCATGCGTTCTACTTGTTTAATTTGAAAATACCATTCCTCCTTCCTACTGTTATATCTATAATCATGTCGTATCTTGTTTGTTGCACTTTAATATAAGATTTCTACCATGTTAGCCATTCATGCCTCTACTTGTTAGCTTATAAAGATCATGCATTCTCCTCTTATTTGTTATATCTACGTCTATGCCTTCTATCATGCTAGTTAGGTGAAATTATGTTCTTCTTTCCTAATTGATGCCATAATTTCTTTCACCTAGTTGGTACTGTTACACGTATATTTGGTGAAGATGAGATAAATGAACGAAGGGTGTTGTCGTGCCGTTTGATTTGATGTCTTGAGTATATTTCTCACACTATGAAAGTTATGGCTTTATTACTGTGATTTGCTAGTTACTGCTCTAAGTAAAGGATTGGTCATGATATTTAGGCATATTAATCGTGGTTCTTCTAGAAATCATCTACTGCTTCGCATAATTGTTTCCTTGTATGCAATTATGTTATGTTCTAGTATTTTTCTATTGCTAGTCTTCTCTACGGGTTATATCAATGAGCATCTTTTAACTACAAAGCCTCGTCACTACTTTACCGAGGTTAATCAAGATACGTACTGAGTATATGGGGTCGGTTGTACTCATACTACACTTCTGCACCTTGCCTGCAGATTTTGGAGCGGAGTTGCGGGTGATGTCGGGAGCTGACTCTAAAGATATTCATGCCTTCTGGATGTGGCTACCACTTGTCCCTGGGTAGTTCTAGAGTTGAATTCTGTTTAAGTATATTTTAATTAGAAGTTGAATTTATTTCATATCTATTTTTCAATAATCTAGTCTTTGTAGCTCATATCTTGTACTACCAGTCCTTGGAATGTTGTTTGGAATCCAGATATATCAATTGTTGATCATATTTATTTTATTAGAATTGTATTAACTATTAATTGGCTGACCTAACGGGTCGGGTTAAGTGTCATCACGACCTGTGTATTTTGGGTCGTGACAATATCATCATTTTGGGCTAGTTTCATGGCATTGTGAGCCCGAGAGACTGGAGTGATTGATGACTGAGTGAGGCTGAGGGCCTGAGCTGTGAGTGATATATGTATATATGTGGATCGGGTTGCACGCCACAACGAGCCTTATGGCTCTAAATATGTGGATTGGATTGCACATCGCAACGAGTATCATTTATTTATACCATGATTGGCTTGATATAGCACTTGGTTTGAAGGAGCCCCTCCGGATCCTGCACATACCCCTAGTGAGCGCGGTTGATTTATATTAAGGGATGGATTTTCCTTGGACATGGATCTTTTCCAAAGCATTTATATTTGGGGATGGATCTTGCCTAGGCTGCATTAACCTTATACAGTACTGAGTGACTAATTTCCAGTTGCTATGTATATATTCGGGATGGATTGGCCATATACAGTACTGATTGACTGAGCGTGTTGAATGATTGAGCATGATGAGTGAAAAGTGTGAGACAGTGAAACTGAGACTCTGAGATTGTGAGTACATGAGTTCATCTCTGAGATACATTGCATTGACATTCACACTTGGCATACAGGCATAGAGATGCATTTCTTCATGTTGTACGATATCACATCATTCATGACTTCTCACACATATTGACATATAGGCATAGAGATGTATTTTCCTCATGCCATTTTGAAAATGAAGCATTTACCTGTTAAAAGCCTTTTCGGGAAAAATTACAGTTTTTCAAACTTACTCATATTTTTGGCAATTTCGATAAAAGATTAAGGTTTACAGTGATATACTTAAAAAGTGGACCTATTTTCTGGAACTGTGAGAGAGCTAAGCATTTTATCTCCGAGTTACTTCTTTCATTACTTTCATTATGTTGTTATGAACTGTTGTTAGCTATTGGTGTTGGACTCCGACCCTTGTCCCAGCTCGTTACTACTTTTAACCTAAGGTTAGGTTTGTTACTTATTGAGTACATGGGGTCGATTGTGCTCATACTACACTTCTGCACCTTGTGTGCGGATGTTGGTTGTTGATGTTGTTGTGTTCGATGGGAGATAGATTTGAAGTCGTACTTGCGTTCCGGATGTAGCTGCCTCTTGTTCATGGTAGCCTTAGATTTATAAAACTTTGTTTACGTACATTTCGAACAGATGATGTTTCATACCAGCTCTGTAAATTCTAATCTTAGAAGCTCATGATTTGTAATACCGGTCCTTGGGGAATGCATCAGTTTCATATATCTTCTTTTATTTAATTGTCTTATTAATTTCATTGGAATTGGCTAGTTGTTAATTGGCTTACCTAGTAGGTTGGGTTAGGTGCAGTGGCGAACCCAGAATTTTATGCAAGCTGGTTCAATTTTAGAAGAACATAACTTAGTCATAAAATAGTAGTTGTCAAGTGGGTTCAAATAAAATATTTATACTATTTTACGCTGCTTTAATTGTAATTTATACATATACGCAGTATTATTTTTTGGTGAAGCGGGTTCAGTTGAACCCGCTTGCCACCACGTGCGTCTGCCACCGGTTAGGTGCCATCACGACTAGTTGGATTTTGGGTTGTGCCATACTATCTTGTAAAACTCTAGATTTTTTTAAATATTTTGGATAGTTAATTATGTTGAATTAAGATTTTATGGAGTTTTTTAATATGAAATTTTTATTTTTGCAAATCTATATAAACACTCAAATTCATATGAAAAATTATTTTAATTTATATATGAGATAGTTTAATTTGGCGTGGAGTTTAAAAAAAATTAAAACTTATGATATTAAAAGCTTAAGGAGTAAAAATTTTTTGGCCATGATATTTATATAACTATAAAATTTGAGTCTCATATTCAGAATTCCATCAGATGGAACAGAAGGAGTGATTAAGTTATTTTATAAATAATGTCCCGTTTATTGAATTGGTTTTTTTTTGGTTCATTTCGGTAATTGTTAACAAAACTTTTTGGCAGTTGGTCCCACAGAAGCACTGGAAAAATAATATGGCTAACCTTGGATTTTCTAGTAGTATATACTAGCGATGATGAGCTAATGATTGGGGACAAGATAAAGAAGGAACAAGCAAATCTAAAGGAATATATGATGTAAAGACTGTTCTTGAGTGGCGAGGAAGAGATCATATATTCACCAAAACGCCCACCGAATGGCTTTTAAAGATGATTTCTCCAAAGTGGATTGGAGAGACAAGATATATATGTGCAAGATTTCTTGGATAGCTTTAATATGGTTTTTCATCAAGTTTTAGTTACAGCCTACAAAATCTGAACATAACAATCATCATCTCCTATAGGTAAGGTATAATCCTAAATTCTTAATCATGAGAAAAGGAGGAGAATCAGTAGCGGGTTCAAAATTTTGAAATTGTGGATACTTGTCGATAAGAAAGAAAAAAGAAATTTAGTTGTAGGTGCTTACTTAATACTTATCTAACTATTTTTATAATTACCTATGCAAATTTACTAAATCTGATTAAAAATAATGTGTGCTCAAGCACCCACAAGTGTCCATGTAAATCTGCCACTAGGGGGAGTGGTAGAAGGAACGAAAAGGGGAAAGGGGAAGTATTTACAAATCAAAAATCTGTATTGGGTAAAATTAGTTTATAATGAATGATCGAATGATTGCGTGAAATATGGAACCGAAAACACATAAAAAGTAAATCAAATAACAACCAGTATCGGGAACACACCAACTGCAATTGGCATCGGATAGACTCCAAGGGGAGCATGGTCAACGTGAGAAGAACAAATGTTTGTCGTCGGATAGCATTTAACGAAGAATATTCCCTGGCATTAAATGGATAGTCGTTGCAGAAAATATTACATATTTATCATTAGCCCCTTTATTGTCATTTAAAAGAGGCTTGATCCTAGGATCTTGTTTCCCTAGGTATAGCTATAAATAGTAGGCTCAAAAGCCATTGTAACACACGAAATTCTAGGCAAAAATTATGTTATATTCCATTCTCAAGCTCAATCAAATAACTTTATTTGCTCTTTTACATTGTTGTTACTTTTGTTCTTGGAGGCATTGTTTTCGGAGCCAAGCTTGTCATTTTCTTAGATTTTACTCGCTAAGTCTTATTTTTAATCTTGTTTATTTATTAATTATTTTTGGATCAAATCAGTTCACTTGTCTATAAATCACGTTACAAATTCAACTGTATTATTTTATGGGTAAACAAAATTCACTTACAGATATATCCGTGGACAGCAGTCTGTTGTAGTCAATCAGGTGTTCATCCATATCACGCATCACATGGCATAAAAGAATGAAAAGAAAATAAGTTCTTAGGACACCCATGTGGGTCAACCCAAAGGAAGAGACACAACTACAATATTTTTGTGTACAAAATTTCTTCTTGTCGTGTTGAGTATTCAGAAGATTCCTAAGAAGAAGAAAGTCATCTGCTATTCTGTAATTTTAAATACAGCTTTAAACTGTGATATTTTATGGTGTAGTTCGTGTTTTTGACATGTGATTATGTCGTCTACTAGTGAAACAAAGACGGTTAGGAATCCTAAGAACTATGTGTTCTTAAGAAAATAATAGTTAGGAGGCATTTTTAATAATTCTTTTTTTATATATATCTTATTGGTATTTGAATCATAATATCACTCCATAATTGAGGTGTTTGTAGTTTTAAGAACAAAAACTACTGAGTGTAAAACAGGGAAAAAAATAATTAAGTTTGTCTTGAATTTTTAAAATGACGAATAATTTAAGATTGCTATTTTTAGAAATTATGACAGATAATTAGAGACGAAGGAAGTATTTTCCTTTTAAGATGAAAGGAAACATGAAGATAATTGCTGGATCGAAAGCCATTTATGTAGGCATTGCAGTGCATTTTTACATTATTAAGAGAGCTAAAAAGTTAGATGAACATGCTAGTCCTCATATTGCCAAGCTCATGGTGGCCTGAAAAGGAAAAGAATATACTAATACATGTGACATTTTTTGTATAAGACACATGTCACGAAAAAAATGGATTTAGCAACGAAATTATAATTAATAAGAAACAGTGATCAATAAAATAAGAAATGGGTGAATTCCCGAAAAACAACGAATTACAAGTATCTCTGGTAAAGTCCGAGCTAGGAAGGCAGATATATTAAGAATCACTCAATGAGAATAAGAATTGTTGTGAGAATTCGTGATCCGATTCCAAAAGAAGAGGATGTTGTTGCCGGTAGTACCGGACGAATAGGTGTTCACCAAAGGCCTCAATCCTATAAGCTCAAATGACTCGAGGAAATTGAAGGAAAACCAGTTGGAATTTCAGGCAACCACAAGGGTTGATGTCTATAATCGTTATGAATCAAAAATTAGAATTGAAGATGATCAGCTGAGTTCTTCGGTGTCATCCAAGGGTCGTACTCGCGATCGGAATCAAGAAAAGTTCAAAAATGATTCTGATGCAGTCGAGAGATCATCTGGAAGTCGTTTCCAACTTTATTTATCAAATGAAAGATCTGATGGACATGTAGCTAAAGCCTTTCATTCATCGGAAAGATTCGGACCGGATGGTCGGAGTAGTAGATCTTTACAGGAGAAAGATTCATCGGGGTCCCGGGATTCAGGATATCCTGGTTATTGGATAACAATTTCATGATCAGTTTGGTAGATTTGGTTTTGGCTATGAGAAATATCAAGGAAGAAAGGTTCCTGAAACCAATTCGATCAGTTCCCAGTCAAAGGGATCTTAATTTGTGGTGTGAGTTCCACGGAACACGTGGTCATAGGACTGGAGACTTTCGGCATCTTCGTGAAGAGGTTGCAATGTTGTTATGGTCACCTAAGAGAATTTTTAAATGAACGGGCTAAGAACAACTATGTGAGGAGTCGAGATGCAATGGAACCGGAAAAACCACCAGCCACGGGGTCTCCCAGCCTAACGATTAGCACGATCTTTAGTGTGGTTGAAGTAAATGGGGTGACGTTTTCGGCAGCTAAAAATACAAAGATATCAGTCATCATGGCAAGATAATCGGGGAAGCATCGGAAGATGATGAAATCACCTTCACAGAGGAAGATGTGGGTGGCCTTATTTTACCGCACAATGATGCTCTAATAATATCTCTAAATATTTTAGAGACTTGGTTCGCACTAGACTGAATGAGCCAAAGGTGATAGAGACTTGGTTCGCACTTGCCTTCTCATCTTCAAGAACAACTTTCTTTTCACGGCCCAAGTCCATAACTCTGTCCTTAAAGAAAAAGCACTTCTCAATAGGATAATCACAAGTCGATGATACTTGCAGTAATTTGGGTCATCAATTTTCCCAACTTCATTTGGCCGCTTCATCTTCGAAAGCTCAATGAGCTTTAACTCAAGAAGCTCTTCAAATGTTGCAGGACATCAGAATATGAAAATGGATACCCCCTTTCTTGCATTTCTTTTAGAGTCAATTTCTACTCGACTTATCTTGAAAATAAGTTGATTTCACACTCTGCTTCTTGCTCACCTTCATCGTGAACTTCACATGCGATGTGTTGACATTCATTGCTTCTTTGCTTTCAAACTTGAGTACGAACTTGCTCCATTTCCTGATGCCTTGCTTATTGTTCCCTTTGTGAGCCTCATAGATGGGCAACCTTTCATTTCCAGTGAAGGCCATGCTCAATTCTATATCATGGGCACGAGTTTCAAGTTCTTCAAATATTCTAGGCTTGATACCTTGCAAGATGTAGAGCAATCCCCAATGCATGTCTTAGATGCACATCTCTATGCCAGAAGCTTCAATAAGCATGTCTTTGCAGTTGAGGCTTGCATTCCTCTAAAGATTAATAATGTCGATAACTGTTTCACCCTTTCGTTGATGAGTATTTGTAAGTTCTATCATACTCACAGTATATCTCGTGCTATAAAAGTGATTGAGGAATTCTTGATCTAGTTGATCTCATCTATCAATAGATCCAACCTCTAGGTCTGTGTACAAATCTAAAGCAATTTCATTTAGTGAGCGGACAAGCTGCTTGACGAGGTAATCTCCATAAGTCCCACGCTTTGTTGCATGTCGCCATATGTTGCTTTAGATTTCTTTTGCCATCAAACTGTTGAAATTTTGGAGGTTGGTAGCCAACGGACATCTTCAACATATCGATCCTTGAAGTGTACGGCTTTGCGATATAAGAGAGGACTTGGAATCAACTTCATACTTATTTTTTATAGTCCCTCCAATGAACTACTTTAGTTGATCGATTGGGATATCCCTTCAGTTGAGACAGGAATAGCCTTGTCGGATGCTACTTGTCTTGGGGAAGAATCACTCTCTGGAACATCTGGGAGCTTGCCAGGTGCATGGGTGGATCCTTTTTCCATCAAGATTCTTGTAATGTCTGTTAGCTTATCAATTCTAGCATCTTGATTTTGCATGCACTTGGTCAAGCTAGCGACTGCTTCCGTCAAGTTTGTTAATTGCTCCTTCACAGATGAAGCGTTTGTCACCATGGCTTGTATGATTGTTGTGGATGATAGATAGAGAGTAGCTCGAATTGTCGCACAGGTTGAACCTCGATTGGCTTACGCTATGCGGTGTAAGTGGATATGATCCATCTCTTGAAATATCAGCATCTTCCTTCACAACCGAGTTCTTGGATCCGGAGAGGTCAAGCAGAGCAAGAGTTTTCTTAATCTTTTCAGTAACATCGATTCCTCCTTCAGGTGCGTTTGTAGAAGATCTTGCTCCTTTTGATGATGAGGATCCAAAAACAAGGGTTGATGCAGATGGAACTTAAGGTGATTGTTGTCCTAAAGAGCTTGCTTTGCTCCTCGTAACTGATCCAAAGTTTCCAAAGGTAATATCAAGGATGTTTTCTATATCAGCATAGAACCTGAAAATAGAAGTCTTGGTGGAAGTTGATCTAGAGTTGATTTTCTTTGAAGTCATTTCAATGTTCTTGAACTTTGTTGATTGAAAAGACGAGATGAGAGGTAGAAATTCTCCCACTACCAGAATTTGTAGACAATAAATTGTGTCGAAAAAATAAAATCAAAACTGAAAAATATTGCAACAATCATAGTATTTGATTTTAAATTATTTTAGTGTTACAATCTCTATGAATCCTCATATTCTACTTTTTCAATATAAATTCAAGGGTCTTTGAGCTTGATCTTGAATTTGAATTTGATTTATCTGTCGCAAACGCTTTGATGGTTGCCACGAACTATATCATGAACAAGTAGCCTTGACCTTGAACGCCTTGTATTTGATTTGACATTGTTCTTGATCTTGAATACTGGAAATTTTTGTTGAAGTGCTTTAATACTTGAACATTTGCAGTTTGCAGAGAATTGTGGCCTTTGATCCGCAAGCTCCCTTGTGTCTTCTTGTTATAACTTCTGATCTCTTTTCTTGGTTATGAAGACCCATGTTTATAGTTGTGGAAGAGAAGGATTATGATGAGAACAAACTCTTTTCGACCGATCAGATTGAAGCGTGACAAGGCTACAGTTGATTTGCCAGAACATGTCACTTGCACATATGTCGCAGTTATATTTGTCTTTTAATTTGGCTTGGCATGCCTTGTCATTTTGACGTGGCATGAGCCCGTTGGCTCTTCTGTTTTACTTGGTGTGCCACGTCATTTGACATGTGGCACCAAATTGGACTTCTGGGAAGATGACATCTTGGGCTTAATGAAGTGGGCTCATCACTAGCGCAATTAAATGAGCTAGCCCAATGGATTAAGACTTATTTATTTAATTCATATATATTGGGCTTATATAATTAATTCAATTATATTAGCCCATAATATTTATTTGGACCAATATATCTTTAAATTTAAAATATTGTTTAAATTATTTTATGAATGTAATTTTAATATAATTTATATGCCTACAATGTCAAAGAAAAGTCAACTGATTCAGCAATAAACGTAATTGGTTCAAATGTAGAAGTTAGGTCATAAAAAGTAAATTAGTTTTGACAATATTAAGTGATGGAATACACGTTCAGTTGAAATATAATACTGCCAGTTAATCAGTAGCAAGAATAATATTCTGAAGTCGAAAAAAAATGTTAGAATTACACTGGAGAAAGAAGTATATCCGCAGGAGATGCTGCTAAATCGTATAGTAAAAGCTCAGCTCCCATTCATGGATCTTCCATCCTCAACCTTTTACAAACTGATTCCGTGTATAATCGATTGGGCCTTTGGTAGAATGTTGACCCAAATAATAACAATGCATTTTGTAAAAGCAATATACCTACTTAGACATAAAATATTAGAGATTTGTACTCATTGAACTAGTTATAAAAAGGGGAAGAAATTCAATTATAGTCAAATTTACAAGCTGTAATTCAAAAATAGCCGCAGTTTTTAAAGTAATCAAATTTTAATCATTTTTCATGTAAAGATAAATTTAAACGAAAACACTGTTCAAAATCCAAAAAATACTTCAAATAGAAAAAGAAGGAAATACGAAAGAAAGAGAGAAAAGGCACGAAAAGAAAAAGATAGAAAACAAAAAGGAGGGGAAAAAAGGGAGAAAAATAGGGATCACGTGGTTGATGTAGGAGTTGAGAATTAAATAGGTATAATGGTAATTATTTAATAGGTAGGATTCTTAATGGATGGAGCAGAACAAATTTTTTTGGCTTCTATAGGTATAAATAACATTGTAATATCAATATATCATGCATAAATTCATGCCAAGTTGCCAAGTCCAAACGAAAATTTTAGTTTGAAAAATTCAACGTTTCCGGCCATTATTTAACAGAATAAAATAAAATACAATAAGGAAGTGAACTAGATACAACATGAAGGATCACTAAAAAAAAGAACTCGATTCTATTTTCTTGGAAAACACGTAGTAATTTTATTTATTTTTCGATTTTAGTACGTAAATTAAGAAAAATAACTTCTCAAGAGTATTCATAAATAATTTAGATACAACAAATATGAAGTCATAAACTTTCGAACTAACAACCTTCCGGAACCCACAAATTTCATAAACTTTTGAGCCGCTAAACTTTCGAAACCGCAAAATTTCGAACCCGTAAACTTTATAATTTCTAAACTCGTAAACTTCCAAACACATAAACCTCCAAACGCATAACTTTGGAACTTGTAAATTTCGAACATGTAAATCGAAAGATGAAAAAACTAAAACTAAAAATATATATATAAAAAAAAGTCCGGGCTAGTGAGGGGGCGGGGAAGAGGGTGTCGGGTAGTTGTGCAAAAAAAACGAAAAAATAGAAATTTGAAAATTATATAAAAAAAAAAATAAAGAATTTTTTTTTGGTGTAGGGTGGGATGGGGGAGGGGCAGTTGGAGTGGGGGTGGGGTGCAGAAAAACAAAAAAACTGAAATTTGACAAAAAAAAAACAGGGGGTAGGGTTAGGTGGGTGGATGTGGGGAATAAGGTGGGGAAGGTTTAGAAGGAGTTTTGGAAAATGTTTTCCCTTCTCTTCATAAGGAAAATATTTTCCTCCAATTGAAGGAAAATAAGTTCATAAAAAAAATATTTTCCAAAATATTTAAGCCAACCAAACATAAAAAAATTGAAAAATATTTTTCAAAAAATATTTTTCTTCGTACCAAACACACCCTCTATTTTATTTTCTTTTGAAATTGGTAAACCTTCATAGAATTAAAGACTATAATTTTCATCTTAACAAAAGTTCAACAGCAAACATGTTGGTTATTCCCTACAAAGTTTATTCTTTCCTATCAATGCAGCGTGAAAAAGAGTTTGAATTATAATTTACCGTTCTAAATTAGATAATCATTTTTTGTTTCCCATTATTTCAAATTAGCAACAAGTAGATAAAAAGTGTAAACCACAAGATTTTTAAAAACTATTGTGGTCTTTTTCTTGTGCTTCTTGTTGTGAGACATCTTTTTTCCTGTCATGCTGTGAGACTATAAAAACTGGGTTTATGGTAGCATATCTCAAAATTAATTTAGAGTTGTTTTGGGATTTGAAGATTTTATTATTAATATCTATAAAAAAAATGGTTAAAATTTATATTTAAAAGAAAAAACAGATATGTAAAAACAAAATTTGAAAAACTCCCAAATTCTATGGTCAAACGTGAGCATCATCTCTAGAATTGTGTTTCTCCTCTGCAGCTTGTTTGGATGGTTGTTACATATCGTTTCATAATATATTGTATCGTATTGTATTGCATATAGTGTATTGTACTGTATCATTTTATGAATACAATGTTTGGATAGATTGTATCGTTTGCCGTTGTTTCATGATATCACATGATGATAGGCTATAATCGCGTATTTTAATCGCTTATTACACTCTAATTTACTGCATTTTAATTGAGTTTGAGTTTTAATCACTAGTGTTTTGCACTAATTGTGTGTTTTATGCCTTGTAGGAGTGATTCCGAGCTATATAGATATTATGGAATGAATTCAAGTGATTTGGAGCTTTGAAATCTGAGTAAAAGCCCAAGGAATTAAGCCGGGATCGTGTTCGGGGGTCAAATTTGATAATTAAAAACAAACGAAGACTCGAGTTATTGCGCACTGTCTAGTAAAATAGACATAACTCTCTCCTCCAAAATCCATTTTGGCTATATAATATATGGTTGGAAATCTTACTCAAAAGGCTACAACTTTCTAGTTTTATGTTTTTCCATATTCCAAACGAAACAGGTTAAAAAACTCGGTCGAAATCGCAACCGCGGACCTGGACGCGGACTGAGGTAGTGCACTGGAAAAATACCGCGCTAGGACCGCGACCGCGATCGTCCAGACCTGCAAAATTGTCCTTTTTCGCGTAGGAGAAATTATAATTGTTTGGGCTCGACCCTACTTGGTATATATACATGAAAAACAGTATTTTGAGGAGGTTGGACAGACTTTTGACACAGATTCGACCTAAGGAGGCAGAGATACAATAGGAGCAAGGCGGGGAATTCTTCTACGAGTTTTTTCTTTCCTCTTCCTATTTTTCATTGTTGGTGATGTTTATCTATGTCAATACCACACAAGAGGGGGGGGAGGAGGTGATCTGTGTGGTGTCCAATTTTTCGCGTGCACTAAATAGAAGGACCGATTCTTCTATGTGTTCCAACTCCTACAGTTTGCGGAATAATAATTGCAAAATTTAAAGAACACAGCAATTTTACGTGGAAAACACCTGGCTCAAAAGGTGAAAAATCACGACCTACTTCCCAGTTGGATTTTTCCCAAACTCTTCACTAAATCAATAAGCCAAGCATTTACAAAATAAACTCTTTTGTAAACTTAAGGATTAACTCTAACCCTTTTGTGGCAAACTAGCCTCTAGCTATTTGTGACAAACTTCAAGTTAACTATAACTTGAACACTCAGTACCTGTTACAATTGCTTCTAGATAAAGCTGAAAGGTACAATCTGTAATCACCTACTACAAATAAACTAGACTAAAAGACAACAGATGGAACTGGTTCTTCTAGCTGGTTCAAGTAGCTCCAGTTTCGCACTCTCCAATTTGGCTCGAACTGCTTGCAAAATTTCTTCACGAATTTTGCTCTCAATTCTTGATAAATTTCTGTTTTGTGCGTCTCTCTATAGTAAGAACATTCNATCCTTCCTTATCTTAGATTTTGTTCTTATTGAATAAGGAGTCATTCTCCATTTTCGTTTTTGCAATCTTTTCGATCAGAAGATATCTCAATTTTACCATAATACATTTATCTCCTGCATGTGCATCTCATGTGCCTTTGACTCTGCTCGTCTATGTCACCTGTGATGGACCTGGTTCATCTCAGAGTTCCTTTGTCAATCTTCAAAACTATTCTCTTTCTTGGGCCAACAAATTCCCTCTTTTTGATGATGACAAACTATGTGCTTAAGCCTATAACCAACTTAATCCAACATTAATAAATTTTAGAGTATTGAGCATTTATCATAAAAGAACCAGGGTCATTAGGTTATAAATATCATTGTTCAGAGCACAACCATTTTTCCCCCTTTTGGCATCATCGAAAAGTTGCAAAATATGTGTGAATCCCAGATAGTTAAAAATCACTCATGGCCACTGGGGCAACTGCAAATACATTCATGGATTAATCATTAATAATCAACTAAGAACTCAAACTATCAAATAATTATAGACAATGAATAAGAACAAAAGCAAAAAACTTCATTAATAGAGAGAATATGATTCTACCACAATCCACAAAATGAAATAAAAATAGTTAAAATGTGAGGAACAAAAAAAATTCTGAATCTAGGTCACTGAAAGTTCTAGGCAGGGCTAAGAAATTAAGGCTTGGAAGAACCACGGACTTGGTTCGTTTAGCCAAGGTAGACGGTTCAGCAGATTTAGAAACAGATGAAGACTTCTTTGAGGAAGTCTTGGCTTTCTTGGTCTTAGGGGTTTGAACCTCTACCTCTGCCACTTTTTCACTTTGATGGACCAGGTCCATCTCATCCACTTCAACAACCTCAATAGGCTCAACAACCTTTTCTTTCCCTTTTCCACTCTTTTCTTCTTACTCTCCTCTAAAGCTCTCTTCATCTCGTCCTCACTTTGCTTTAACTTGCTCCTTGTAGTTCTTCCTCTTGGAAGAGAAATATCAGAAATCTCAGAAGAAGCAACTTTCCTTCTTGTTGACTCTTGCTGTGCCAGGGGTTGTAGCTTTAGGAGTTCGTTTCTTCTTAGGTTTGTAACTGTTACCTATCTTTTTCAGCAGATCCGCCAGTGTTTCTTCAACAGATTCCAAGATTCACTATTCCTTCAGCGGCTTCTCCTGATCCACTTCCCCCTGCGTTCTTTCTACTTTCTTCCTCCTTCTCTAGCTCAACTCCACAAATAACCATTCTAACAGATTCAGAGGTGGGTGAAGAATCAGCCACTTCTTTCCCTTTTCCTCTTCTCATTACTCCGTACTCCGTACTCCCTCACTCTCTTTTTCTTTTTATATTTTATTTTTACCTCCTCTCCTTCTTGTCTCAGGCGTTTTCACATCTACCACAGACCCAACCAGTATGCACCTATTTTCTAAGTTTTCAGCGACCTCAGAAGAAGGTTATGTTTATCTATGTCAATACCACACAAGAGGGGGTGATTTGTGTGGTGTCCAATTTTTCATTTTCTTTCATGTACAATCTGAACTGGTTTATTAGGTGATCTTAATCATCTCTAACTCTAACATGTTCCTTTCAAAATTCTCTCTACTTAGTGCTTTAGTAAAGATGTTAGCAATTTGTTTATCAGTAGCACATAATTCAATAGAGATCATTCCCTTATCATAGTTGTCTCTTAAGAAATGGTGTCTAACATCTATGTGATTTTTTCTTTTATGATGAACGGGGTTCTTCGTCATACTAATAGCACTAGTATTATCATATAATATAGGGATGCATCCAACCTCTATACCAAAATCCATCAATTGTTGTTTAATCCATAATAACTGAGCACAACATGAGGCTGCAGCCACATACTCAGCCTCAGCAGTAGATAGAGCTATTGAATTCTGTTTCTTAGTAGCCCAAGACACAAGACATGAGCCCAAAAAGTGTTCCATACCTGAGGTGCTCTTTCTATCTACCAAAAAACATGCATAGTCAGCATCAGCATATCCCACAAGATCAAAATTACTACCTTTAGGATACCAAAGACAGAGGTCTGTGGTGCCTTTAAGGTATATCAAGATTCTCTTCACTGCAGTTAAGTGTGATTCCCTTGGATTAGCCTGAAATCTTGCACAAAGCCCTACGCTGAAGACAATGTCAGATCTACTGGCAGTAAGATACAACAATGAACCAATCATTCCTCTATACAACTTTTGATCGATAGATGAACCAGGTTCATCTACATCTAGTATTGTGGTTGTTGCAATAGGAGTGTCAATTTCCTTTGAGTCTTCCATTTTAAATCTTTTAAGCAATTCTTTCACATATTTTTGCTGATGGATCATAGTTGCATTTGAATTTTGTTTAATTTGTAAGCCTAAAAAGAAATTAAGCTCACCCATCATGCTCATTTCAAATTCACTCCCCATTAGTTTAGCAAATTCTTTACTTAGTTTTTTAAAAGTTTCCCCAAAGATTATGTCATCGACATATATCTGCACTACTACGAGATCTTTACCTTTTTCCTTCAAGAATAAGGTGATATCAATTTTACCTCTCTTATAGTCATGTTCAATCAGGAATTTTGAAAGCCTTTCATACCATGACCTTGGAGCTCGCTTGAGTCCATACAGTGTTTTGCCAAGCTTGTACATATGATCAGGATTCTCCTTGTTTTCAAACCCCAGAGGCTGCTTTACAAACACTTCTTCCTTGAGATAGCCATTCAGGAATGCACTTTTGACATCCATCTGGTGAAGGGTGAATTCCATGTAAGAAGCAAAGGCTATGAGGAGCCTAATTGCTTCCAACCTTTCCACAGGAGTAAAGGTTTCATCATAGTCTATTCCTTCCTCCTGACTGTACCCTTGAACCACCAATCTTGCCTTATTTCTTGTAACTGTTCCATCTTCGTCAAGTTTGTTTCTGAATACCCACTTTGTGCCAATCACTGATCTACCAAAGGGTCTAGGTACTAGATGTCAAACTTGACTCCTTTCAAATTGGTTGAGTTCTTCTTGCATTGCATTTACCCAATCTGCATCTTGCAAAGCTTCAGCAATATTTTTAGGTTCAATCAGGGATAGAAAAACATCAAACACACACAGATTTTTCAAAGAGGATCTGGTTCTGATTCCAGATGTTGGATAAGTTATAAAGTTCTCAATGGGGTGTGAGCTTTGATATTTGTGTGGTTTGACAACCAACTGGGTATTTCTTAAAGATCCTACAATGTCTTGTTGCTGAGGAACATGATCAGGGAAAGGTTCCAATGAGGTTTGGAAATTAGTTTGTTGCTCATTTCCCCCTGGAATGTTGCATGGGATGGATGAACCTGTTCCATCACCCGTTCTTTCCTCCAGTGTTGCTCCAGTTTGGTCTGAGTTTCTAACCAGCCCAATTTCTTCATCTACTTGTTCCTGTCTCTTATAGAGAATTTTAGTTTCATCAAAAACAACATGCACACTCTCTTCAACACACATAGTTCTTTTGTTATACACTTTATAAGCCTTACTATGTGAAGAATATCCCAAGAATACTCCCTCATCACTTCTGGTATCAAACTTACCTAGGGAGTCCTTGTCATTGTTGTGCACAAAGCACTTACAGCCAAAAGCCCTAAGATCGGATATATTGGGCTTTCTCCCTTTAAATAACTCATAGGGACTCTTCTCTACAAGTGATCTAGTCATGCACCTATTTATGATGTAGCATGCAGTGTTTGTTGCTTCTGCCCAGAATCTATGAGGTAGTTTACTAGAAAGAATCATGGTTCAAGCCATATATTCAAGGGTTCTATTCTTTCTTTCAACAACTTCATTTTTTTGTGGAGTTATAGGGGCATAAAAGTTATGATCTATGCCATGTTCATCACAAAATTCATCAAACTTTGCATTTTCAAATTCAGTGCCATGATCAGACCTTATTGATGCAAGTTGATTTCCTAACTGTTTTTGGGTTCTTCTAACAAAAGTAGTAAACATATCAAATTCTTCATCTTTAGATGTTAGGAACAATGTCCAGGTAAATCTAGAGTAGTCATCAACAAGCACCATTACATATTTTTTACCACCTCTGCTTAATGTTCTCATAGGACCGCATAGATCCATACGAACCAGTTCTAACGTCCTAGTGGTACTTATTAATTTCTTGATTTTGAAAGAGGATCTTACATGCTTCCCCCTTACACAAGCCTCACAAACTTTGTCTTCCTTGAACTTAATGTTAGGGAGACCTATCACTAGGTCCGTGGAGACTAGTTGTTGAGTTGATTTAGACTTGCATGTCCAAGTCTTTTGTGCCAAAGCAGGGGATCACTGTCCAGCACACTCAAACAAGTTAATTCATTTTCTGATAGCATGGACAGGTCTATGATATGGATATTATTCACTCTTTTTCCCTGCAAAATAATCTTGTCAGTGATAAGATTAATCACAAAACATTTTGTAGAAGTGAAGGCAACCAGGTTACCTTTGTCACACAGTTGTGACACACTGATTAGGCTATATTTCAAGCCATCTATCAAGTAAATGTTCTCAATGGAATGTGTGCCATCCTTACCTACCTTACCAACCCCAATATTTCACCTTTCTTCCCATTTCCAAAGGAGACATTTCCTCCTTTGAGGTTTTCAAGTGAAAGGAATTGTTCCTTGTTCCCTGTCATGTGCTTTGAGCAGCCACTATCCAAGTACCATATTTGACTGCTCCCTTTTACTTGAACCTACAAAATAAAATCATGAGTTAGTCTTAAGAACCCAAACTAGTTTGGGTCCTTTTCTAGAGAAAAAGGATGAATTAAGTCCCTTTTTGCCCAATTTGGTAACCAATTTTTCTTTCGAAAAAAACTTTTATTCTTTTGACTGGCCTACTTTTTTGCATTGCATTCAATTTTGTAATGACCAGTCTTACCACAGTGGGTACAAATTTTATTCTCAGGAAGAGTGAGGTACTTGCTTTTGGGATCTCATTTAGGTAGTTGACTCCCAAAGCCAAGTCCTCTTCTGTTGCTACTGTGATTTTCCTGTAGCCATGTTAAAGCATCAACGGATTTATTCTATTTGCATGTTCTTTCCACTTCATGCTTAACCTTACCAAGTTCTTCCTTCAACACTCTTATCTGTTCATCTTTTTTATACAACTTATCCTTTAGTCTACCTACATTTTCTTCTAAGATGAGTTGAGAGTTGTCAGCTGTCTTCTTACTCGTTTCTAGTTTCAGTTTTAAATTTTCAAATTTTAACTCTAGGACATTTGTTTCAAGTGGATGAACCTGGTTCTTCAGAGCAGTGTTTACACTCACAGATTCACTTACTCTGATTTCCAGGTTCTTACACTTCGCTTTTAACATTACACACTCCTTAGACAGGTGTTCCTTCTCTTTATTTATATCTTCAGAATCATCAATGAAGTCAAGTAATAATTCAGAGAGTTTTTCTTTGGATAGGAACTTAATCTTGTTTTTGAGATGAGATATACTTACCTTTGATTCCTCATCTGATTCACCAATTTCCATGAGTACTTTCTCATCTCCATCTTCATCATCTGATTCTTCATCTGAACTTTCTCCCCAAGCAGCAACCATAGCTTTTGTTGTTGTTGTGTTTTTCTTGGGATGAACCAGTTCCTTCTTTCGGTTCCTTCATTTAGATCTTTCCCTTTTCCATTCAACTTCCCACTGAGGACAGTTCTTGATGTGATGATCAGTTTTTCCACATTTGTAGCATCCCTCGTTGGTGGGTTTTTCTAGTGCCTTTGCCTTGTTGTAGTTTCAACCTCTTGAGATGCCTTTTTTCCTAATGAGATAGTTTTTGAATTCCTTGGTGATCATAGCCATTTCACCTTCCTCCAGATTTGTTCCCTCGGTGATTCTCAGTGCCATACTTCTTTTCTTCTTATGAGCATCCATCTTCATTGTCTGCCTTCTAAGTTCATAGGCAGTGAGATTTCCAATTAGCCCATCCAATTTGAGGATTGCCATGTTCTTGGATTCCTGAATAGCAGTGATCTTACTCTCCCAAGAGATTGACAGAACCCTTGTCAAAATCTTTTCAACCTTGTCTTCTTCAAGGATAGTCCTTCCAAGAGATTGTAGTTCATTTGTCAGAGTAGTGAATCTAGTGTACATCTCTTGGACGGTCTCTCCTTCCTTCATAGAGAAATTCTCATATTGAGAATATAGTAATGTACCTCTGGATCTTTTCAATTATGCAGTTTCTTCATGAGCCACTTGTAAAGTGTCCCAAATTTCCTTGGCAGTGGTGCAGCTTTGAATTCTGTTATACTCATCTGGACCAAGTCCACACACAAGACACTTCTTGGCCTTGGCATTCTTTTCCCATTTTCTTAAGTCTTCAGCAGTGCAGTCAGCTCTTGTCTTTGGCACATCTACTCCTTCAGCAGTCTTCTTTATGGTGGCCAAAGGACCGTCAGTGACTATGTCCCATAGTTCATAGTCTTCTCCAATTAAGTGATCATTCATCTTGTTCTTCCACCAGAAGTAGTACTGGCCATTTAAGAGTGGTGGCCTAACAGTTGATTGTCTTTCCCAGTTCCCAGGTGGTGCACTCATCTTGATCTTTTCTTAAGGTGTTAGCCTCTTCAAGGATAACCCGCCCTAATACCAATTGATGTTTATCTATGTCAATACCACACAAGGGAGGAGGGGTGATTTGTGTGGTGTCCAATTTTTTCGCGTGCACTAGATAGAAGGACCAGGTTCTTCTACGTGTTCCAACTCCTACAGTTTGCAGAATAATAATTGCAGAATTGAAAGAACACATCAATTTTACATGGAAAACACTTGGCTCGAAAGGTGAAAAACCACGACCTACTTCCCAGTAGGATCTTCCCAAACTCTTCACTAAATCAATTAGCCAAACAACATTTACAAAATAAACTCTTTTGTAAACCTAAGGATTAACTCTAACCCTTTTGTGGAAAACTAGCCTCTAGCTATTTGCGACAAACATCAAGTTAACTATAACTTGAACACTCAGTACCTGTTACAATTGCTTCTAGATAAAGCTCAAAGGTACAATTTGTAAACACCTACTACAAATAAACTAGACTAAAAGACAACAGATGGAATTGGTTCTTCTAGCTGGTTCAAATAGCTCCAGTTTCGCACTCTCCAATTTGGCTCGAACTGCTTGAAAAATTTCTTCATGAATTTTGCTCTGAATTCTTGATAAAGTTCTATTTTGTGCGTCTCTCTACAGTAAGAACATTCTGCAATATATATAGGATTTAGTAGATAAGGAATTAACTAGAATATTAATGCTACTCTTCCTTGGTGAAAGAGTTCTGGTCAAACTCAACTCCTAAATCTTTCCTTTCTCTTAGATTTTGTTCTTATTGAATAAGGAGTCCTTCTCTGTTTTCATTTTTGCAATATTTTCGATCAGAAGATATCTCAATTTTACCAGAATACATTTATCTCCTGCATGTGCATCTCATATGCCTTTGACTCTGCTCGTCTATGTCACTTGTGATGGACCTGGTTCATCTCGGAGTTCCTTTGTTAATCTTCAAAACTATTCTATTTCTTGGGCCAACAGTTGGTTATGACTTTTAGTATTGTAGTTTTACATACTATTATGAATAGCTAATTTGTTATCTAGGGTTTTGATGGAACCTTTTGTAGGATAAATTCTTGTTATGTTTTTATATAATTGAGCCAAAGTTTTATCTCTATTTGTTCAACTACATGCTTGTTATAGTTAATTGAAGGGCCCTCAATTAACTGTGCCTATTTAGTATGTATTACTCTGGAGAGAGTGCATATTTAGATCGTTGTTGAACAACATCACTCCCGACGTATTGAGGGATCAATAACGAAGGGTTTAAAGGTGGGATTAGGGATAATGAAACCTTTGGTGCTATCTAAGTGAGTTGTAATTAAAGATAGCTAGCGTAATTTGGGAGAATATGTCTAGTAAATTGTGGTAGTTATTGGGAGAGAATTACAACACGCAGAGCGCTCATGATCGGTAGAGAATACTTAGGAGAAATTATAGAAGACTTAGCGGGAAGGATTCCGATAATTGAGGAAATCATAACTCTAGACCTCCTTAATATTTTCTCCAACCCATAGTATCTTTAGTTTTAATTTACTAATTTAATTTGTTAGGTAATTAGATATAAGAATCTTAATATTTATAACATAGGAATTGTTCGAGCTCGTCTTCTTAGCAATATTGAACAGTTGTAGCTAAGCCTTAGTTATCTGTGGATTCGACTCCGGACTTGTAAACCAGATTATATATGCAACGACCGCTTAGTCCTTTTTATAAGACATAGTTGGGCGTGATCAAATTTTGGCGCCGTTGCTGAGAAACTAACGGTGTAGCTGTAGGTGTACATATTTCTAGGTTGCAAGTTTGAACTTTTATTTTTGTTTTCGTATATTTGATTATTTATTTAATTTTAATTTTAACTTTTGATCTGAGAGACATGGCATCTTGGAATTATGAGAGTTTTGATGTTGGTAATTATAACTTTGATCCTCGTTATGCATATTGTGGAGGAAAACACCCACGGCAAAATTATCAAAATATTTCCGAGAGCGAGTTATGTGCACCAACTCAATCTTACGTGTGTAATGAGTGTGATATGTGTGGTGGTCAAGATGGTCACTTTCATGGTTGTGCTTATATTTCTTATCTCCCCCAACCCCTTACTTTGATGGTTCTTCTTTTTCTTGTGAAGTTAATAGGAAAAAAGAACCAAGGTATGAGGACCTGAAAGAGATCGAGGATATGCTGAAGTGCCTTATGGAACAATATGATAAAATATAGCTGCAGATAGAAAGGCAAGAGGCAACTATTCACTATTTAGAAGCTCAATCTAATAAACTAATTGAACCTTGTAAAGTGCAACAAGCTTACATTGTGGATAATAGCCAAGAAGAGCATGAATTGGCTGTAGAAATTGCCATTATAATTGAAGATTTAAAAAAATACGAGGAAATGCTAGAGGAGGAGGTTAGAGTTGAACACCAACAATCAATCGAACTAGATTTTAAGGATGCCGATGTCGTAGAAGAGATACTAGAGTCAACCAAGAATATTGAGGATACATATTTAGTTGACTCTAGTGTCATTAGTGTTGAGGATGTTGGCAATCCCAATGTTTATGTAGTTGAGCGCATTGGTCCACACTCCAAGCATTTTTTCACATTGTGTTTGGATAATGATATGGAAATAGAGTCGTCCGAGCCACTTGAGGAGTCAAGGAGTAAGGAACAAGAAGCCTACATTCTGGAATTCTTCGTGCCAGGAAGTCGGGAATACACATCTCATTCAAATGCCAAGAAGTGCAGAATACTACATTGTTTTATTGGGCCAGTCAGATTCGTTCTACTACACTAGGAACATGATCACAGAGCAGAATCAAAACTTGGGGTCCAATTCATAAGTTCGAAGTGGAGGCAGAAAGTGATTCACGTCGTGCCGCGACGTTAAATCAAGCGCTTGTTGGGAGGCAACCCAACTTTACTGCTTTCTTTTGTTTATTTTATTATTATATTATTTTTGTAGTGTCGATTTTTGATTTTCTAGGAGCATGGAAAGAAAAGCTATTGGAAGGATGCAACATCAAACCATTAGTTGGAACTAAGTGTGAGGTACCCGCACGAAGGACCAGGCCTGGGGGAAGTCTGAATACCCTATGATATGCTAGTGCTTCGGCCTTCGACCTACCAGGGAGTTTCTTTTACCCTCTTGTTGTGATGACCTGATTTCCGAGACTAGAATTCATAGTTTAACATGTTATATGCCTTACATTTTATGCGCATTAATGATAAAAATACACTTTTTATGTGCTTAATGGAGTTTATTTCATGTGTAGGTGAATTGGATATGGAAACGGAGCTAAATTGATGCAAATACGTCGAAAATACGCTTAAGAGGCGACGAGGGAACACCCTGGCCTTACCCAGGAGTTTGCCTCCTAAAGCCAGGCTGGCCCTGGCGTTAGGCAGGCGTTTGCCTCCTAAAGCCAGGCTGGACCTGGCGTTAAGCAGGCGTTAGCCTTCTAAAGCCAGCCCTAGCCTGGCATTATCCAGGCGTTAGCCTCCAAATGCCAGGTCCCAGGTTCAGCCAATTCCGAGTTTTAACAAGTTTAAGTGTTTCCCGGTTGAAATAGAAGTCTCCCACACGTTTAGGGTTCGCCCTAAACATATAAATAGACTCCTAAAACACAACTAAAAGGGGATTCGGAAGGCTTTCGAAGGATTCAAGGAGAGAAAACCATTGAAGTTCCAAAAACATTGATTTCTACATCTTGTATTCATTACTTTATAT
>MDKI01213870.1:0-68897 GCA_005239505.1 Nicotiana paniculata | reverse complement strand
TAGTCATCCCCACAAGCCACTCGGGCAACTCATCTCAACTCACGGGACTCAGCCCCAAAATACTCTCTGAGTTTCAAAACAGTGTGGTAACAGTGAAAATAACAACAAGTAGAAAACATGACTGAGTTCACAATTGTTCTATCAGGGTAGTGTGAGAATAGTGTAAAAGTACCTCTAAGGCCCCAAACAGGTCGGCACAAGGCCCCAAACATGTCTCACATCCCATAAACAAGTATAAATTTCTAAAATACAGGATGTCGTAAGGTTTCAAATCAAATACACGGCTTAATAGTCGCTACGGTACAGACCAAGTCATAATCCCTATTGGTGCACGCCCACACGCTCGTCACCTAGCATGTGGGTCACATCATTTATCAAAACAATATAAAATGCCGGGGTTTCATACCCTCAGGTCTAGAGTTACAATCGTTACTTACCTCAAACCGGCCCGAATACTAGTCCGCTTTGCTCTTACCCCTGGAATCGACCTCCGATTGCTCAAAATCTAGTCAAAATCAGATTTATACCATCAATATACGCTAAAGGAATGAATTCCGCATGAAAATTATCGAATTAGATCAAAAATTCCGGATTTGGCTCAAACCCGGCCCCCGAACCCACATCTCAGAATCCGATAAAAAATACAACACAAGAATCCTTATCCTCCCACGAGTCCGTACATACCAAGAACATCAAAATCCGACCTCAAATGGACCCTCAATTCCTCAATCAAGGGTCTCCAAATCATAAGCCCCAAATTCCTAATTTACACTGATTTTTCCTTTTATTTCACCCCAATTCTTATTTTTTCAGTCCAAAAATCACATAGAAACGAGTTATGAAGTAAATTAAAACACTGCCTAGCACTTATATACTCTTCAGTGCGTTCACGCGTCAAGGTCCGCGTTCGCGAAGCACCGGGAATTCCTACTCTACGCGTTCGCTACCTTACAAACGCGTTCGCACAAAGTACACAATAGACCCCCGCCACGCGCCTGAATAACTATGCAACCGCACAAGACCATACGCGATCGCATTGTTTCCTCTTTCCCTCACGTACACGATCAGGGCTCCACATAGGTCGTCGCGAACAAGAAAAAGCACACTGCCTCAGAACAAACCTATGCGATCGCAACCCCACTATTGCGATCGCATATAAGGAAGCCAGTGGGAAAAAATTACAACAGCTACAACAACCCCTTTAAGGCCAAACACACTCCGATAACCAACCCGAAACTCACCTGAGGCCCTCGGGACCTCAACCGGACATGCCAACATATCCCATAACCTCGTTTAAACTTAGTCGAGCCCTCGAAACGCCAAAAACAATGCAAAAATACAAAAATCACATTAGATTCAAGCCTATAAACTTTGAAATTTCTAAATTTTGCCAAAGATGCCGAAACCATCCAAAACACATCCGATTGACCTAAAATTTTGCACACATATCCAAAATTACATTACAAACCTGCTCCAACTTCTGGAATTCCATTCCGACCCCGATAGCCTATTTTCCCCTGCCGATCGAAAATCACCAAAAACTAACTTTCGCCAATTCTAGCCTAATTCTACACCGGATATCAAAACTTCATTCCGAACACACTCCTAAGTCCCAAATCACCTAAAGAATCTATCCGATCCATAAAATCTACATTCCAAGATCGTTTACAATAAGTCAACTTCTGGTTGACTTTTCCAACTATTGAGCCAAGATAAGAGACTAAGTGTCCCATTTCTCTCCAAAAATCGCTCCGAACCTGAGCCAACCAATCTATCACAACATAATGAATCTGAACAACATATAATGAAGCAGAAATGGGGGAAACAGGGCTATTATTCTCGAAACGACCGGCCGGGTTGTTACAATATATATATGGGTTTGCGCTTGTGTCTATACAAGGCAGGAATATTATTATGCGCGTGAGGCGATACAAGGCGGGCATTTACTTATTGTTGCGCACGTGGAGATGACAACAGGAGCTATTTTGGGGATGATTTGTGATGGTCTGGGGGCATTTTTGTTGATAATATTTGTGAAGTAGTGTGCCTACTTTATGTGGGTCATGCATCTTATGTTTTGTTGCATTTTTTCCTATGTACCATTCGTTGTCTCTGATCTTACTTGTTGATTCAAGTTGTGAAAGAACACTTGCACAATAATACATCGTAGTTAGTCACAAATACTAGTCCGAGAAGATGAACCTTGATGTTTATTGATCATTTACATCTATTCTTGTATACCTGCCTTCTGTGTGTGAGTTGTACTATTGGCATGTGAGTTATCTGTGTGGATATGAGATATTCCTGTTATTGGCATATGAGTTGTCCACGCGGTTATTCTCGTGCCCTTTTCTTCTCTTAAAAGTGGGTTTCGACATGTGACAACTCTTTTAAGTGGGTATTAAAAGAGAAGAGTCGTCACCTAATGATTTTTAAGGTGTGTTAAGGAACTTATTTTCAAATAACTCTATTTAATTAGTCTATGTAACCAAAGATCATGTACGGTCTCAAATTACCTTAAAGAGAAGTTGTTAGGCACTCTTCGAGGTCCATAACTATGGCTCCCGGCCAAAGTTTACACTATGTGGGATTATCGGATTATAATTGTCCCATGTGATCATATAAGTGAGGGAAGATAAGGAATTTAAAAGTTCTATAATATAAACAAGTGTAAGAAAATCGTACAAGAATTAAACTATATAAATAATCAATACGAGTCTTTGGAGGTTACATGATACAACTTAATTATTCCAAGTACAAGAGACGAAGTGCAAGCAATAAACATATAAAGGAGGGGGGGGGGGTTCTAAGTTTTTAGCCTAAAAGATCACCCCGTGCAACATAAATAATACTTCACAACTCCCTTAGGGCAGGGGTTGCTCTTATTATAAAAAAGCGGGGACAGACTATGTCCGAATACTATGTTAAAGTTGTTTACCTAAAAGCGCTCTAATTCAATTCTAGATCGTGTCCTATACGTGCACTCCCCGTCCCATGTCTGTGGTCCAGGAGGCTTTGGACCTACTATTTGGGTGGTTCTAGACCTTACTTAGGGTGCTCAAAATGATAGAACTAGGCATACATTCATAACATGTAGTACTTCATATAAAGACAATAAATTACTCAAGTTGGCCTCCACGCATAAGAAACATATGCACATGGGCATATTAGGCAGTAGACAGTTTCAGAGTTAAGACGCATTAGAGTCGCTAGGTCCTATAGGCATGGTTTATATATTATTTTTATTTCTAGTATCGGTGAGCAGTATTACAGCTTTAGACTGACGAATTTGCATATCAAAGGTATTAAAATCCCAATAGGCATGATCTCTAAATTGTTTGTGCAACGAGGCAATAAAACTGTTTGGAAGCTCAAAATTAACACCGTTGATTCTATAGACATTCTTTTAAGGCGAATGACAATATCTTATAGGCAGGGTTTCTAATAGTTGGTATTTGAACTTTGATTTTATCATGCTTGTCCAATAGGCAGGTCATCTAGGCGGGACAGCATAATGAGATCAACAAAAGTTGTTGATTAATTAATTAAAACCCTATAGTCATGATATCTAGATGAGCATCAACGAAGGCATGTATTATTGTGTCCTATAGGCATGTTTTCTAATGATCAAACAAGTAATTATTGGTGTTTGATTCCTATAGACATGATGTCTAATAGTGCACAGTAGAGGGCATGGAAACAGGTACAACAATTACTAAAACTAACATGCCTTGAATGGTGTACAAGTAGTAGACAATTTAAGTGAAGTGTGTGATTTCCTATAGGCATGATTTCTATTAGTGTGTAGATCAAAGCACGTCAAACAAATAGCAAACAAGGCAATTAAATCTTATGGACGGGTTTTCTACCCGTTCATGCAAGAATTAGATACCCCAACCCCTTTTCACTAATTTCCCAATCATTTACTTTTACAAGCTATTACAAATCATTTTAAATAAATACAGGCCCAAATACAAATATAGATAACCTAGTAATACATCTGGGCCTTCAAATAGGCTTAAAACTTCATGCAGACAGCAGACCCAAACTCCAGGTGCATACAGTATACTTCGAACCCCCAATATCAAAGGCAGGCCCATCATACAAGGCCCAAATGATTCCAGTGATTAAGCTAATGGATGCCAAATTTAGCCATATAGGTAACAAAACTACTCATGGAATAACTTAAACACTTAGTCTTTACAACTGAAAAGCTGCAGTTTCAGCCAATAGATAGGGCCATGCTAAGTTGAAAGGCATCAAAGACACTTACGGGCAAACAATTCCAGAAAACACGATTAACAATGACAAGGTAGGATATCATAAACTAACAAAACAACTGCAAACAATATTCAAAATAGAACAAACTCAAAGAAATTCAGATGACAACCTAGCATAATCATAAACAAGAAGAAGGCGGAGTACAATCTTCATATGAGGATTTTAACAAGAAAGCCTTGCATAATAATCATTCTAGTAGCATAATTTGGCAAACATACTTAGTGGATCATGAAACTTAACATGATGGACACTAACTGTAGCACAAGGATTCTAAGAACTCATAGTAGGTAAAAGAACATGTCAACCATAGGCTACAAGACAGACAAACATTAGGATTCATGGTAGATGAAAGTATCAACCTTCGGTTAACAGGATAGGTAATTATCAAGCCTAGTGCCAATTAATCATATACAGGACAAGGCTAAACATTGAAGTTTACAATAGAAATCCTTGGACAACAATTAGAAACATAGAGTTGAGCATCTTACACAATAGAATAACAGAAAAACATGGCATACTTGTTTTAGAGATTCAGGTAGTGATGACATTCAGAATTTACATGATCATTGAAGAAGCTAACAAGCTACACATGAATGGCCTAAGGTAAATAGTGCATACAAAATATTCAGGGCAATAAGTTAGTTCTCGCAAGGGTCTGGAGTAAGGTAGGGAGTAGTCTCACAACAGAGTAGGCATAAGTACCCAAAATACACAGAACACTAAAACATGCTTAAGAAATCTAGAATCTAGTTTACCAAACTAGGCAAGTTACAGTGTTAGAAAAAGTTCAAAACCACAAACTAATCTTAAAGAAAATAGGGCTGTAAGCAGAGATAGCAAGGTAACACATTGGTTCACAAACAAAAGATGAAACTACGAAGGCGAAAGGACTTACTAGTTACTAATTGACAAACAAGTAAACTAGAAGAACAATTTCAGCAATATCTCAATCGTCAGTGGCAAGATGAGCAGCAGAACCCAGGAATCTCAGTACATCAGAGTTCCCAAGGGTTTAAGATGAACCCTGACAGTGCTCATACTGAGAAAGGTCCATTAATTGAATTCCGGTGGCCTTGGCTTTCAGCCGGCCAAGAGATTAATTATCAGAGTAGTATACGTTAAGGAGAGAATTGGGTAAACCTAGTTCAAAAGGAGAACATAAATGGTCAAAAATCTCGCTGAATTAGACCCATATAGCCTGGTAGTGAGTGTATCAAGTCAAAAACACGAAGATAGTACAAAATCAGAGTAAAACGAACACCCACTGACTAAGCTTTCATATATAATTGAGCACCAAATACTGTAATGTTGAGGAAATGGTAAGAACCATCGTGTGTGCAAGAAAGGAGAGGGGATATGGAAGATTTTTCATGTGATGTTAGATTAGGGACCGAGGTTTGAATGGAGGCAGCTAGGGTTTAGTGTGAGAGTGGAGATATGAGAGAATGCTGAGGTGGCTAGGCGGGGAAAATAGTATCTAGGATTTGGGATGAGGGTTATAAAGAGAAGGGCTGGTTTATTATGGGTTGTTGATCATTAAGATCAACAGCCAAGATCGAATAGGAAATGGGGCGGGTTAAACGTAGCAGGTCACTACCGGGTTTAAAAGGGGTCATTTCGTTGGGCCGTTGAGGGGTTAAATGGAATGGGAGAGGTGGCTAGGGCCTATTTTGGTCCGAAAATGCGCATTACATTGGGCTATAAATTATTTATACGAAATTTTTTAAAAATAATTTATAAATAATAAAAATATTACATATGCAGTAAAATGATTGAAAATTATAGCTTAACATTATCGAAAAATTAAAAAAAAAATAAATTCTATTTTAGCATTAACAATGTAAATAATGTAATTATGTATAAAATATAGGCTATTATTGCAAAATTTTATAAATAACTCAAATATACATATGTAATATATGAAATGAAGTAAAAATATTATAAAACATATATGTGGGTGAAAATAATAAATTTTGAGGACTAAGTCATCACAAAATAATTTGGAAGGATAATTAATAAATATTTGAACAATTTAAATGCAAGAAAATTAATTTTATAACTTGATAAAATTATGGAAAATTATAGACTTGTAAATTGCGTAATGATGCAAAAATGATATTTTTAAAGTATATTGAATATTTTATAAAATATGAGGGAAAAATTGGGTATCAACAGTTATGAGATATTGCTACTGAGTTGTCACTCTCTTAGCACGTGAGTTGTCCGTGCAGATATGAGGCATTATGGTATTTGCACGTGAATTGTCCGTGCAGCACGTGAGTTATCCGTGCTATTGTGATTTATAATGTGGGCACAAGATGCCAAGTGATTACGATTCTTGATTTGCGACCCGCAAATTGTGGTGATGAGGTGTGGTGCCTCGGGGAAGTTCGTGTATAAATCTCGTGTGAAAGTGGTTGTTTATTTGGTTGCTGCCTATTTTTCCTTACTTGGTTTCACTAGAACTTGTGTCACGACATGACACCTAGTATCTACGACTAGGTAAGCCTAACATTTGCGTAAAAAAACAATGACATTGAAAGCATAAATCTTAACAACCAATAACAACAGGAAATTTCATAACTGAAAGCAATGCCGCTCGCAATATACAATAACCAACTATCAAAATATACACATAATTGTTTTCCCAAGACCCGGAATCATAAGTCACAAGCTTCTAGGAATTTGACTAACTGTTCTATACATAAATGTCCAGCAGAAGTAAAGGAAGAACTACACAAAAGAGATAAAGGGGGACTCCGAGGTCTGCGGACGCGGGCAAATGTACCTTGAAGTCCCCGGAACAATAGAAAATGCACAACTAATAGTGAGGCTAGTATGATGTACCTGGATCTACACACGAAAACATGTGTAGAAGATTAACATGAGTACACCATAATGGTACCCAGTAATTAACAAGCCTAACCTCAGTCGAATAGTACCGAGGTCAGGTCAGGCCCACTGGTAAATAATAAATAAGGCAGGAATATATGGAATAATAAGAGACTAGAATTTAACAAAAGGAAACAAAGAAAGGAACAATACAACACACAGGGGTAAAAAACAGGGGATATCCTGAGATACCGTCTCGTAGTCCCAAAATAAAGATGCAGGGAGAACTCCCGAGGTACCGCCTCATACTATCAAAAGTAAATATACATGGAGAAGTCCCGAGGTACCACCTCGTAGTCTCAAAAGTAAATGTGCAGGAAGAATTTCCGAGGAACCGCATCGTAGTCTCAAAAGTAAACACAGAGCTCAAACCGACAATTACAACAGTTAACAACAAGATTTCTACAGTTTAAACTGATAAAGAACAAGGAAAAGCAGGAAATCAAATAGGCATATTTCACAGAGTTCAAATAAGCAGTTAAAGCACGTAGACATGTAATATTAGACTAAAAAAGATAACTACACATATTGGAATAGCTCAATTAAGAACGAAAGCAGACTAATACTCATTAAAACGGTATAACTCAAATTAAAAGGAAAACATGTTGCTACTTAGTAAAATTGGGTTTTACAACAATAGCCCATCTACGTACTTGTCACCTCATGTACAAAATGCTAACATATCAAAGCAGTACCAAATCATAAGGGGATATTCCCCACACTAGGTTAGGCAAGTCACTTACCTCGAACATAGCTCAATCAATCGGTAACAATGCCTTTTCCACGAATATCTGATTACGAATGGCCCAAATCAAGCCAAAATCAATTACATACCATAAATATAACTATAAGAAACTAATCTAATTAATGAAATAAAAGCTAAGGAAAGAAATTAGAAAAATCGCCCCAAAACGTCTCCTCGTGCCCACGTCTCAGAATCGGGTAAAAGTCACAAAATTGAACACCCATTCACTCACGAGTCCAACCATATAATAATTAATCTAATTCAACCTCAAATCGTCTTTCAAACTCAAAATTTTAGTCTAGGAAGTTTCTACCATTTTCTCCCAAAATTTCCAACTCAAATCCCTAATTAGATGATGAAAATAGTAATAGATTCATGGAATGTAGCCCAATCCGGGTTAGAATAACTTACCCAAAAATTTCCTGGAAGAACCTTTGAAAAATCGCCTCACACCGAGCTCTCAAAGTCCCAAAATTTAAAATGGGAATCAAATCTTCGAACTTGATCTTTTCTGCCCAGCGATTCCGCATCTGTGGACCACTGGTCCCACCTGCGACGCCGCACCTGCAAAATTTCTATCGCAGGTGAGGAGATGACTTAAGGTCCAAAACTCTGCTTCTGCGGACCAGGGCATGCACTTGCAGGCCCGCTTCTCCGACCCTGCCCACGCCGCCCCTTCTCGCTTCTGTAATCCTTCCTCCGCATCTGTGAATGCGTAGATGCGGCTCCCTTCTCGCACCTGCACTCACAGACCAACCGCACCTTCACTCCTCTTTCCATAGGTGCGAGTACCGCAGGTGCGGAAAACCAGAAGACCAGAAAACTTCAGCAATTGCCTAAGTCCAAATTCAATCCGTTAAGAATTCGAAACACACCCGAGGCCCGAGGACCTCAAATAAACATACCAACCAGTCCTAAAGCACCGTACAAACTTAGTCGAGCTCTCGAATCACATCAAACAGCGCAAAAAACATGAATCACCCTCAGTTTCAAACTGGATGAACTTGAAACTTCAAATTTCTACAACCGATGCCCAAAAACCTATCAAACTACGTCCGATTGACCTCAAATTTTGCACACACGTCATATTGAACATTACAGACCTACTCCAGCTTCCGGAATGACCCCGATATCAAAAAGTCCACTTCCAGCCAAAATTTCCAAAAAAATTGACTTTCGCCATTTCAAGCCTAAATTAGCTACATACCTCCAATTCAAAGTCCGAACACACTCCTAAGTCTAAAATCACCCAACAGAGCTAACAGAACTGACGAAACTCCATTCCAGAGTCGTCTTCACATAGTTCCAACTACAGTTGAAATCCTAAGACTTAAGTTTCCATTTTAGGGGACTAAGTGTCCCAAAATCACTCTGAGACCACAAAAGCAAGTCACATAAGCAGAAAAAGATACGGGGAAAGCAGTAAATAACGGATCAGGGCTATAACTCTCAAAACGACTGACCGGTTTGTTACATCCTCCCCTATTGAAACAATCGTTCGTCCTCGAACGAGTATATCCTCGAACGAGTATAAAAAAATACCTGAAGTGGTGAAAATATGAGGATAACGGCTGCGCATATCATGCTCAGTTTCCCAAGTCGCCTCCTCGACTAGCTGACCCCTCCAGTGGAACTTCACGAAAGCAATGTTCTTTGATCTTAGCTTTCGAGCCTGCCTGCCCAAATTAGCCACTGGCTCCTCAACATAAGATAGATCCTTGCCTAACCGGACTGAGCTGAAATCCAACACAGGAGACGGATCAGCGTGATACTTTCGTAGCATAGAAACATGCAATACTAGATGAACCCCTGCAAGATTAGGAGGAAAGTCAAGCTCATAAGCAACCTCCCCAACACGCCGCAACACCTCAAAGGGACTAATGAACCTTGGGATCAGCTTTCCCTTCTTCCCGAACCTCATAATGCCCTTTATAGGCGAAACCCAGAGCAAGACCCGCTCTCCAACCATGAATGCAACATCGCGAACCTTCCTATCCATATAACTCTTCTGTCTGGACTGCGCTGTGCGAAGTCGATCCTGAATCACCTTCACCATATCTAGGACATCCTGAACCAAGTCTGTACCCAATAATCTAGCCTCGTCTGATTCGAACCAAACCACTGGAGACCGACACCGCTTACCATATAGAGCCTCATACGGTGCCATCTGCATGCTCGATTGATAACTGTTGTTGTAGGAAAACTCCACAAGTGGTAAGAATTGATCCCACAAACTTCCAAACTCCATCACACACGCACAGAGCATATCCTCTAATATATGAATAGTGCGCTTAGACTGTCCGTCTGTCTGAGGGTGAAATGTTTTGCTCAGCTCTACTCGAGTACCCGAATCATGCTATACGGCCCTCCAGAACCATGATGTAAACTGCATATCCCTGTCAGAGATGATAGAAACCGGTACACCATAAAGCCTGACAATCTCGCAGATATAATCTCGAGCCAGATGCTCAGAGGAATTGGTAGTCATCACAGGAATGAAATGAGCTGACTTGGTCAGCCTATCTACAATCACCCAAACTACATTAACCTCCGCTAAGTCCGTGGGAGTTCAAGAACGAAATCTATAATGATCCACCCCCATTTGCACTCCAGAATCTCTAACTTCTAAAGCAACCCACCTGGCCACTGATGCTCATACTTCACCTGCTGGAAATTTAGACACTGAGCCACATACTCTACTATGTCCTCTCATCTTCCTCCACTAGTAATGCTGCCTCAAGTCCTGATACATCTTCGCGGCATCCAGATGAATGGAGTACCGCGAGTTGTGAGCCTCCTGGAGAATCAACTAACACAAACCATCTATATTGGGCACACATAGCCTGCCCTGCATCTTCAATACACCATCATCCCCAATAGTGACCTCCTTATCATCATCGTGCTGGACCGTGTCCTTAAGAACAAATTGATGGGGGTCATCATACTGATGCTCCGTGATACGATCATAAAAAGAAGATCGAGAGATCACATAAGCAAATACTCGACTCGGCTAAGAAATATCCAATCTCACAAACTGGCTGGCTAAGGTCCGGACATCCAACGCCAATGGCCTCTCTGCTGCTGGTGAATATGCTAAACTCCCCAAACTCTCCACCCGGCGACTCAAAGCATCGGCCACCACATTGGCCTTCCCCGGATGCTACAAAATAGTGATATCATAGTCCTTAAGCAGCTCCAACCACCTCCGCTGATTCAAGTTAATATCCTTTTGCTTGAACAGATGTTTCAAACTCTGATGATCGGTGTAAATCTCACAAGGGACACCGTACAAATAGTGCCACCAAATCTTCAAGGCATGAACAATAGCTGCTAACTCAAGGCCGTGGACACGATAGTTCTTTTCATGTAACTTCAGCTGTCTGGACGCGTAGGCAATTACCCTACCATCCTGCATCAACACCGCACCGAGACAAATCTGCTACGCATCACAATATGCAGTATAAGACCTCGAACCTGTAGGCAATACCAATACTAGGGCTGTAGTCAATGCTGTCTTGAGCTTCTAAAAGCTCTCCTCACACTCCTCTGTCCACCTGAACCGATCACCCTTCTGGGTCAGCCTGGTCATAGGTGCTGCAATATATGAAAATCCCTATACAAAACGACGGTAATACCCCACCAAACTAAGAAAACTCCGAATCTCTGTAGCTGATGACGGTCTAGGCCAACTCTGTACTGCTTCCACCTTCTTCGGATCCACATTGATACCATAACTTGATACTACATGACCTAAGAATTCCACTGAGTCTAACCAAAACTCACACTTTGAAAATTTTGCATATAACTTCTTTTCTGTCAAGGTCTGAAGCACAGTCCTCAGATGCTGCTCATGATCCTCCCAATCCGGGAGTACACCAGAATGTCGTCGATAAACGCAATGAAGAATTAGTCAAGATAGGGTCGGAACACACTGTGCATCAAGTGCATAAAAGCTACTACGGCATTGGTCAGCCCAAAAGACATCACAACAAACTCGTAGCGACCATACCGAGTCTTGAAAGAAGTCTTGGGGTATTTGGCTCCCAAATGTTCAATTGATAATAGCCTGAACGTAAGTCGATATTGGAAAACACCCTGTCACCCTGTAGCTGATCAAATAAATCATCAACACAAGGCAATGGATACCTGTTCTTCATTATAACTTTGTTCAGCTGGCGATAATCAATGCACATACGCATAAAACCATCCTTTTTATTCACAAAAAAAATCGGAGCACCACAAGGTGACATTCTAGGCCGAATGAAGACCTTATCAAGCAAATCCTATAACTGCTCCTTCAACTCAAGATGAACCATATGATATGGAGGAATAGAGATGGGCTGAGTGACCGATAACAAATCAATGCCAAAATCAATATCTCTGTCAGGCGGCATGCACGAAAGATCAGCTGGAAACACATCTGGAAAGTCCATCACTACTGGAACTGACTCAACTGGTATCAATACTGACATCTCTCACATAAGCTAGATACACGTCACACCCGTTTCAACCATTCATTGAGCTTTGAGAAATGAGATAACTCTGCTGGGAGTATACTCTAAGGTACCTCTCAACTCTAATCGCGGTAATCTTGACATAGCCAGCGTCACAGTCTTAGTGTGACAATCAAGAATAGCATAATGGGGCGACAACTATTCCATGCCCAAGATAACATCAAAGTCTACCAAACTGAGCAATAATAAATCATCTCTGGTCTCAAAACTACTAAGAGCAATCAAACATGACTGATACATCGGTCCACAACAAAAGATTCTCCCACAAAAGTAGACACATAAACGTGATAACTCAAGGAATCCCGAGATACGCCCAAATACGAGGCAAAATAAGAGGACACATAGGAATATGTAGAGCCTTGATCAAATAAGACCGACGCATCTCTATGACAGACTGGAACAATACCTGTAATGACAGAGTCAGAAGAAACTACCTTTGTACAAGCCGAAAGATCATAATATCTGGCCTGGCCTCCCCCTCTAGGGTGACCTCGACCTCCCCGACCTCCACCTCGAGCTGGCTGAGCAGGTGTGGCGGTAGCTGGTGACGAAATCATAACATGAGGACCCAGTGGAGCACGCGTGACTGAGACGTTTGTGAAGGTTCACCCCTACTAAGTCTAGGGAAATCCCTCACCATATGGCGAGTGTCATCACACTCAAAACAATCTCTCGGAGGGCGTGGCTGCTGTGACTGACTCGGGCCATGTCTGCTAGACTGGCCGCTAAAAGCACCCCGTGCAAGAGGCACACTAGATACTGGTGCTGCATAATAAGGCTCCGGGGGCCTAAAAGGGGTCGAAAGACCATTGGTAGTTGGAAGAGCTGAATGATCTGGGCGACTCACATAACCCCTACCATGGCGAACTACAGTTGGGGCATGAGTACCATTGTAAGTGCCAGACTCTCGAGACCTCTTGTCCTCCCTCTCCTCTCTATCCCGAGCAATCATGACCTCCAATCTCCTAGCAATACTCACAACCTACTGGTAAGAAATATCCATCTCCAGCTCCCTCACCATACTAATTCTGATACTGGGTGGAGTCCCTCAATAAACTGACGAGCCGTCTCTCGAACTGTTGCAACCAAGGTCGGTGAATGTCGGGCCAAATCACTGAAGTGAACTGCATACTCTGACATAGTCATAACACCCTGGTGCAGTTTCTCAAACTCTGCACGCCATGAGTCCCTGAGGCTCTGAGGGACATACTTTCTCAAAACCATGTTCGAGAACTAAGTCAATGTAAGTGGAGCTACCTCATCAAGACTACTTAATGCATAAGCACGCCACTACTAATAGGATGCTCCTGGAAGCTGGAATGTAGTAAAAGAAACCCCACTTGACTCTGCTACGCCCATAGTATGGAGAATACAGTGACACTCTTCCAGAAAACCTTGGGCTTCATCTTTTGCTAATCCGCTGAAGGTAGGAGGGTGGTGCTTCTTGTACCTCTCAAGTCTGAGCTTGTCCATCTCAGAAGCTGCTGCACTAGCCTCGTGCTGAACCGGAGCTACCGGCTACATCGGTATAAACTATGGGGCCTGGTCGACCTAAACCCACTGCTCAGGGGTACGGTCTACAAGAGTCTGTGCCCATCCCCCAACCTGAGATGCGGCAGGAGCAAGTAGAATCAATACAGACTGAGCTAAGGTGCTGAACATGCTCATGAACTGGGCTAGAGTTTCCTAGAGAGCTGGTGCAGCAGCAGGTACCTCAGGTGCCTTCCCTCCAGCTGGAGCTACTTGAGGATCCTTTGTCGCAGTGCGCGCGGGTGCTCTGGCTTCACCGCATGGACGTCCTTAGCCTCTACGCCGGACCTAGACTCTTGCGGCCCTAGTAGGGGGCATGTGTTCCTGGTCATCAGATCTATCAGTGCGGGTCCTCACCATCTGTGAGAAAGAATAGAATACAAAAGTTTAAAATTTTGATGTCAACAAATTTCGCATGGCAAGGAATCAAAGAAGTATAATTCTTCCGAACAGTTCCATAACCTCCCGAAGATAAGTAAATATGTCTCCGTACCAATCCACGATACTCTAAATAATCGACTTGTGACTCACGATACCTATAAACCTAGAGCTCTGATACCAACTTGTCACGACCCAACCTTCTCTCCGCGAGAGGTCGCGACAACACCTAGTCTTTACGACTAGGTAAGCCTAACATTTACGGAAAGAAAAACAATGACATTGAAAGTATATATCTTAACAACCAACAACAACAGGAAATTCAATAACTGAAAGCATACAATAACCAACTCTCGAAATATACACAGAATTGTTTTCCCAAGACTTGTAACATCATAAGTCACAAGCTTTTAGGAATTTGACTAACTATTCTATACATAAATGTATAGCAGAAGTAAAGGAAGAACTATACAAAAGAGACAGAGGGGGACTCTGAGGTTTACAGACGCGGGCAGGATTACCTTGAAGTCTCCGGCACAGCAGCAAATGCACAACTAATAGCAAGGCTGGTATGATGTACCTGGATCTGCACACGAAAACATGTGCGGAAGAGTAGCATGAGTACACCACAGTGGTACCAGTAAGTGCCAAGCCTAACTTCGGTCGAGTAGTGATGAGGTCAGGTCAGGCCCACTGGTAAATAATAAATAAGGCAGGAATATACAGTATAATAAGAGACTAGAATTTAACAAAAGGAAACACAGCAAGACAACAGTACAACACACAAGGGTAAACAGAAGGGGATCTCCAGAGATACCGTATCGTAGTCCCAAAATAAGTATACAGGGAGAACTCCCGAGGTACCGTCTTGTAGTCTCAAAAGTAAATATACAGGGAGAATTCCCGAGGAACCGCCTCGTAGTCTCAAAAGTAAATGTGCAGGGAAAACTCTCGAGAAACCGCCTCGTAGTATCAAAATTAAATGTACAGGGAGAACTCCCAAGGAACCGCCTCTTAGTCTCAAAAGTAAACACATATCTCAAACAGATAATTACAACATTTAACATCAAGATTTCTACAGTTTATACTGATAAAGAACAAGGAAAAGCAGGAAATCAACTAGGCATGCTTCACGGAGTTCAAATAAGCAGTTAAAGCATGTAGACATGCGATATTAGACTAAACAGGATAACTACACATATTGGAATAGCTCAATTAAGAATGAAAACAGACTAATACTCCTGAAAACGGTATAACTCAGATTAAAAGGAAAACAGGTTGCTACTTAGTAAAATCGGGTTTTACAACAATAGCCCATGTACGTACTCATCACCTCACATACATAGAGATCACATATCACAACAGTACCAAATCCTAAGGGGATTCCCCTCCACACAAGGTTAGGCAAGCCACTTACCTCGAACCAAGCTCCATCAATCGGTAACAATGACTTTTCCACGAATATCCGAATCCTAATGGCCCAAATCTAGCCAAAATCAATTACTTACCATAAATATAATGATAAGAAACTAATCTAATTAATGAAATCAAAGTTAAGGAAAGAAATTAGATAATCACCCCAAAATGCCTCCCCGGGCCCACTTCTCGGAATCGGGTAAAAGTCACAAAATATGAACACCCATTCACTCACGAGTCCAACCATATAAGACTTACTCGAATCCGACCTCAAATCGCCTTTCAAACTCAAAATTTTAGCCTAGAAAGTTTCTACCATTTTCCTCCAAATTTCCAACTCAAATCCCTAAATAGATGATGAAAATAGTAATAGATTCATGGAATGTAGTCCAATCCGGGTTGGAATCAACCCAACAATTTCTTGGAAGACCCTTTAGAAAATAGCCTCACACCGAGCTCTCAAAGTCCCAAAATTGAAAATGGGAATCAAATCTTCGAACTTGATCTTTTCTGCCCAGCGATTCTGCATCTGCAGATCACTGGTCGCACATGCGACGCTGAACCTGCGAAATTTCCATCGCAGGTGAGGAGATGACTTAAGGTCCAAAACTCCGCTTCTGTGGACCAGGGCACATACCTTCGGGTCTGCTTCTGCGGATGGCCTTCCGCATCTGTGTCCCTGCCAGGCTGCCTCTTTTCGCTTCTGCGATCCTTCCTCCACATCCGCGAATAAGCAGATGCGACTCTCTTATCGCACCTGCAGTCACAGACAAAACTTGACCAAACTTCACCTGCGCTCCTCCTTCCGCACATGCGAGTCCGCACCTGGTGTCTCCCCACTGCTGGTGCGAAACACCAGAAGACCATAAAACTTCAGCAATTTCCTAAGTCCAAGTTCAATCTGTTAAGCATCTGAAACACACCCGAGGCCCCTAGGACCTCAACCTAGCATACCAACCAGTCCTAAAAAACCATACGAACTTAGTTGAGCCCTCGAATCACATCAAACAACGCTAAAAACACGAATCACCCTCCGATTCAAACTTGATGAACTTGAAACTTCAAATTTCTACAACCGATGCCGAAACCTATCAAACTACATCTGATTGACCTCAAATTTTTCATTCAAGTCATATTCAACATTACAGACCTACTCCAACTTCCAGAATCGAAATCCAACCCCGATATCAAAAAGTCCACTTCCAGCCGAAATCTCCAAGAAATTGACTTTTGCTATTTCTAGCCTAAATCAGCTACAGACCTCCAACTCACAGTTCGAACACGCTCCTAAGTCCAAAATCACCAATATAGCTAATAGAACCGACAAAACTCCATTCTGTAGTCGTCTTCCTAAGACTTAAGCTTTCGTTTTAGGGACTAAGTATCCTAAAATCACTCCGAGACCACAACAACAACCTCCCGACAAGTCACATAAGCAGAAAAAGTTACGGGGAAAGCAGTAAATAAGGGATCGGGGTTATAACTCTCAAAATGACCGGCCGGGTCGTTACACCTTGACTGTCTTCAGCTTACTCTACAACGTTATTACCTGTTGTTCCTTGTCGTTAACCGTTGCTTCTAGTTTCTATTTCAAGTATTGTTGTCATTTTACCATGCTTAGATTTATATTGATATTATTCCCTGTTAGTTTCACATTTATACTTGTACATGTATTATGTCTAGTAGGTGTCTTGATTGTTCCTCATCACTACTCCATCAAGGTTAATCTTGATACTTACTGGGTACCACTGTGGTGTACTCACGCTTTTTGAACATTTTTGTGCAGATCCGGGTACTTTTGACTTTGATGTTCATTAGATAGCTAATCGAGTATTATTGTGGAGACTTAAAGGTATACATGTTGTCGCGTTCGCAGGCCTCAAAGTCACCTTCTGAAGTTATTTGTACAGTTTATTTCTATTTCGTAATAGTTGTACTTAGAAATTTCCTACTGAACTCAGTAGAGCTTATGACTTGTACTACTGGATTTTGGATATTGTATTGTACTTGGGATTGTTGTCTTATTATATAAATTTTTGTTTCATGCTTAATAGTTGTTTTTGGTTAAATTCGATTATTAATCTAGTAAGTTTAGGTGTACCTAGTCTTAGAGACTAAGTTCCCTCACAACATCTTACAGAGAGAAATTGGGGTCGTGACAAAATTTACTCACAAAAACCCATTTTTCCTTAGATTTCATCAATCAAAGACAAAATCAAAGATGGAATAAGGAAATAAAATCAAATCCAAGTCAAGAACATTTACCCCAACAAAGTGGTGAAAATCTCCTAAAAACCGCCTCAATCCGAGCTCCTATCTCGGAATATGATAAAATGAAGCAAACCCTCAAAAAAAATGTTTTGCCCAGTGGTTTCGCATCTACGATGACTTCTGTCGCTTCTGCAACATCGCTTCTGTGACCATAGACCCCCTTTTTGCGAGTTCCACTAACTTTCTAGACATAACATCCACTTCTGCGGATCCGCTCATGCGGACGACTAACCGCACATGCGCAAACGCTTCTGCGCTGAAAGTTCTGCATCTGCAGACTCCCAGTATCTAGCCGCACCTCGCGTTTGCACTAAATTCCTCGCTTCTGCAGCTTTGCAAAAGTCAATCATCTCCCGCGTCTGCAACCATGCACCTATGCCAATATTCTGCAGGTGTGACACACCAGAACCAACAATCCATGCAAACTCCATAATGGTCTGAAATCAATCCAAATTGCACCCGAGCCGCTTAGAACCCCATCCAATTATATCGACGAACCTCAAAACATAACATGGACCTACTCGAGGCTTAAAATCACATAAAATAACATCAACACCACAAGTCTCACGTTAATTCAAGCTTAGAATTAACTAACTTCCGAACTTTCAACACTCATGCCGAAACACGTCTAAACAACTCGGAATGACCTCAAATTTTGCACACAAACCCCAAAGGACATAAAAAACTCAATCGAACTTCTAGTACAACAACCTGAACCCGATAGTCTTAACGTGAACTTCCCGTCAAACTTGTGAATTCTCTAATTCTTTAAATTTCCAACTTTCGTCAAATAGAGCCAACACCTTCATGGGACATCCTAATTCAAATCCAAACATACGCCCAAGTCCAGAATCACAATACGAACCTATTGAAACCATAAAATCCCGATTCTGAGTCGTTTATTCAAAAGTCAAACCTTAGTCAACTCTTCCAACTTAAAGCTTAAGAAATGAGAATTAATCTCCTAATTAACTCCGAACCTCTCAAAATATCGAAACCAACCATATACGAGAGTCATAATGCATAATGTGAAGCTACTCAAGGTCTCAAACTACCGCACAAAGTGCTAAAGACCAAAATTACCGGTTGGGTCGTTACATAACCTCTTGAAGATAAGTAAGGACGTTATCATACCTATCCGCAAGATTTTACTACACACTTGCTCATCACTCATAGAACCTATGAACCTAGGGATTTGATACCAACTTATCACAACCCAAATCCTACCAAGTCTTGATGGCACCTAACCCAACCCACTAGATATGCCAAATAATATAAGATGCAACTATAACAATAAAACTTCATCAAATAATAAATAAGACTGCGAAAGCCAGTACGACTATTCCAAGGATTGGTAGTAAAAGTCATAAACGACTAAGAATAAGAACACAATTCTGGTTTGAGGAAAGATACATCATCTGTTTGAAATTTATATAAACAGAAATAGATGTCCTAAACTACCATGAACAATTGGTAGCTTGTATATAGAACGCTGGTACACCTTTAATGCTAGGCTTCATCTCCCACAACAACTCATCTCTCAAATCTGCATGCAACGAAGGTGCAAAAGTGTAGTATGAGTGCAACTGATCACGTGTACTCAGTAAGTATCTTGACTAACTCAGTGAATTAGTGATGGGGTTTTTAAGTCCAAAAGATACTCACTTTATATAACCAAAACAATAACATGTATAATACAAAAAAGTATCCAAAGAAGCAGTCACAGAATAACTGACATCAATAATAAAGGTGCACAACTGAAGTAGAGGTAATAAGCATGATTTTCAAATGAAACAGGTCAAGGCAATATAACTTGCACAAATCTCTCATACAAATGAATATTCACCAAGAGATTTTTACTCGAATACTTCTTTATGATGTAAACTGTCTATGCCTGACAGCGATCAGATTCTATATCAAATTTTAAATTGCATTACATGTGAATATTACACGAGCAAACATGTCAAGTTATGATGATGACTCTCTTTTTTACATAAACCTGATAGTCTCCAAGTGCCCAATAACTTACTAACAAGTCCCATGCATGTATAATGCATCAACTAGCACATATACAAGATATCCATGAATAAAGCATGTAAAAATGCATGAATATGCACAAAGGATTCACTTGAATGTCAAAGCTTCCATCGTTTTCCTCAATAACTCGTTACATAGGATATCACACCACAATAAACTAGAAACCCGTCGGTCCCTCACATCCTACAGATACACCATAAAAAGAGAAACATGAGAGGGCGACCTTAGGGGGATGGATCTATATCTACACGTGGCACAGCCAGAGACTCATGCCATGATAATATCATATCACAATTACCGCACGACAAAGACCTCGTGCCAATTGATAACAATATCATAATCATTTCACGACAAATACCTTGAACTAAATGAATACGATATCATATCTGCACGACATAAACCTTGTTCGATAACCTCGGTCCATATCCGAGAACCATATGCAGGAATGCATGCATATAAATAAGAGATAAATATATATAATGCATATGAATCGAGAAATAACTATGCATGGGTGGGTGCTTGTGTACAAGGGATGATCCCTAGGCAAGATGTAATGCATATATGTACATATGAGCACATACCCAACATGAAATACATGATCCAAATAATCATCATTCCCAAATAAACATCAAAATCCAAATAATAGTCTTTAAAGTGGGCAGGGAAATTCAAGTAGTCATACACAAATTCGATGCATAACACAATAATAACAGGTACAAATTTTAGTTCATAATATACATGTGATTATATTTACATCAAGTATATCAATGATCTCAAGAATAGTTCATTATGCTAAAAATAAGGTGTCACGACCAAAAAGTCAACCACCGTAATGACGCCTATCGTGGAGCTAGGAAAGCTACCATTCAACTATCTTGACACAGTAAAAGCTTTGAAATATAGACAGAAGCAATTAATGTTTAAGAAAAACCTTTTTGGAACAGAAATAAACCCGCAACACAATGCAATCTATCCCAAAACCGAGGTGTCACCGAGTACATAAGCATCTATGCCAGAATACAGTCTACTATAATGTCTAAGGAGTAAGAACTCAAAACCAGATAAAGATAATGAAGGAGAGAGTCAAGGCCAGCGAATGCCATGCAGCTACCTCGATCGTCTCCGAGATCGTCTACGAGGTGCAAGGTGTAACGTAAGTACAACCAACTCAGTAAGTAACAAATCCAAACTTTGGACTGAAAGGTCGTGACGAACTCAATCGGCACAGTATAATATAAAAATAACAATGCAGAAACATAGGCATGCTTTCAAGTTCAATAGATAATTCAAAACAGTAAAATAGATCAATTGAACGATATGAAGCATAAAATTCTTCTACTTCTACTTGTCAATGCACATGCTTTTTGTGATGCACCATGCCAACAGCCTCATGTGCTCACGCTCTCAAATGCTAAATCACTCGGTACTGTATATGGCCCAAACGGTCTAGGGAAGATCTACCCCAAAATATATACATCATTGACCATTAGTCACCCAGTACCGAGTAGGTCCAATCCAGCCCGTGGAGAATATCCATCTCCTGGTATATATAGTGCTTCGAATAAGATCCATGTCCAGGGAAGATCCATCCCTCAATAATATCAACTACGATCACTGGGGTGTGTGTACAGACTCCGGAGGGTCTCCTTCAGCCCAAGCGCTATCATAAATCAGTATAACCGCTGCGGCGTGCAGCTCGATCCCATAACTGGCACTCATAATCAGGCTCTCGGCCTCAGTCATCAATCTCTCTAGTCTCACTCACGGGCTCACAATGTCATGAAACTAGCCCAAAAATAATGATGTGATGTACCAATAAAAAACAACAGGACTGAGATATGATATGAAATGCATGAATATGACTGGGTATGAAATATCAATGAAGTTAGTAAGATAACATCAGGAAATGACCACTATGGGTCCCAACAGTACCGACATAAAGCCTAAACACGATATCTAACATGATCAATAACTCAATTACTTTATCACATGATGAAAAAACGGATAACAACAAAATAAAACCACTATAAAGTTCCATGGAATTGACCAAGTCACAATTTTCACAGAGCACACCCGCACGTCCGTCACTTGGCATGTGCTTCAACTCAATACCAATCACATATCACATAATTCGGGATTTCGAACCCTCAAAACCAAGTTTGAAAGTGTTACTTAGCTCAATCCGTGAAAAACTCTACTCAACTCGCCTTTGCCTCTCAAATCGGTCTCCAAACAACCCGAATCTCTCCATAAGCAATACAATACACTCAATATAGGCTAAAGGAATCGATTCCACAACAAAAATACGGATTTATAAGTCGAAATCCAAAATCGGCTCAAACCCGGCCCCTGGGCCCACGTCTCGAAATCCCACAAAAGTCACAAAACCCGAAAGCTCATTCACTCACGAGTCTAACTATACCAAATTTACCCAAATCAGATAATAAAATCCCATTCAAAACCTCAAAATTCTAACACAAGAAATCTTCCTCATTTTCCCCAAATTTTCCACCACAAATCACAAATTAGATGATGGAATTAAAGGCATTATCTTTGAATTTGACAAAAGTTAGATATGAATCACTTACCCCAAACACCCACGCAAGAACCTCTCTAAAAATTGCCTTCTACCGAGCTCCCAAATCAATTTTATGTAATGAACACGAAACCCTTGTTTTGAATCTTTTAAATCTGCCAGTGATGCCTTCACCGCGAACGTGGCCTACCACTCCCATTCGCGAATGCATTCAACCAACCGCGAACGCGATGCTTCGTTGACCCCTCACTTTTTGAACGTGACCGACCCTCCGCGAAAGCATAGACCTATGGTATGGGGTGCCCAACTGCCTCCTCACTTCTTCGCGAACACGTTACCCTTCTCGCGTTCGTGATACCTCCACTGACCAAACATCCACGAATGCGGGCCTCTCTTCGCGAAGCAAAGAAAAAGTTTCCATTACTCTCCAAATACACTTCGCGAGCGCGAGACCTTCCTCGCGAACGCATAAAAGGAAACTGGATGAGCAAAAACCAGAAACTTCAGCTATCAAGCTAAGTCCAAGAATGATCCGTTAACCACCCGAAACTCACCTAAGGCCCCCCGGACCTCAAACCAAACATATTGTCAAGTCCTAAAACATCATACGAACTTAGTCAGACCCTCAAATCACCTCAAACAACATCAAAAACATGAATTGGCACAGATTCAAGCCTAATGAACTTTGAAACTTCCAAATTCTACAAATGGCGCCAAAACCTATCAAACAACACCCGATTGACCTCAGATTTTGCACACAAGTCACAAATGACACCACGGACCTACTTCAACTTCCGGAATCAAAATTTGACCCTGATATCAAAATGTCCACTCCCGGTCAAACTTTCCAAAATTCCAACTTTCGCCATTTCAAGTCGAATTTTACTAAGGACCTCCAAATCACAATCCAGACACGTTCCTCAGTACAGAATCACCCAACGGAGCTAATGGAACCATCAAAATTCAAATCCAAGGTCGTTTACACATAAGTCGACATCCGATCGACTTTTCCAACTTAAGCTTTCAATTAAGAGACTAAGCGTCTCAATTCACTCTGAATTCTCTCCGGACCTGAACCAACTAACCCGATAAGTCAGAAAACAACAGTGAAGCACAAAAATGAGTAGAAAAAGGGAACGGGGCTACCACTATCAAAATGACCGGCCGGGTCATTAAATCCTCCCCCTCTTAAACAAACGTTCATCCTCGAACGAGTCTAGAAACATACCTGGAGTCGTAAATAGGTGTGGATATCTACTCCGCATCTCCCCCTAGGTCTCCCAAGTAGCCTCCTCAACTGACTGACCTCTCCAATGCACATTCACTGAAGCTATATCCTTTGACCTTAAATTCTGAACCTGCTGACCCAGAATAGCCACCGGCTCCACATCACAAGTCAAATCACCATCCAACTAAACCGTATTGAAATCCAAAACATGTAACAGATCGCCGACATACTTTTGGATCATAGAAACATGAAATACTAGATGCACACTCGACAAGCTAGGTGGAAAGGCAAGCTTGTAAGCCACCTCCCCAATCCACTGAATTACCTCAAAAGGCCCAATGAACCGAGGGCTCAAATTACCCTTCTTCCTGAACCTCATAACACCCTTCATGGGTGAAACCTTCAACAGAACCTTCTTCCCAACCATTTAAGACACATCCCGGACCTTCCTTTCAGTATAGCTCTTCTGTCTAGACTGCGTCGTGCGAAGCCGCACCTGAATCAATTTAACCTTGTCCAGTGCATCCTGAACCAAGTCTGTACCCAAAAGCCTAGCCTCACCGGGCTCAAACCAACCCACCGGACATCTACACCGTCTCCCATACAAAGCCTCATATGGAGCCATCTGGATGCTCGACTGATAACTGTTGTTGTAAGAAAACTCCGCGAGTGGCAAAAACTGGTCCCATGAACCCCCAAATCAATGACACACGCACATAGCATATCCTCCGATATCTGAATAGTGCGCTCGAGACCCGTCTGTCTGAGGGTGAAATGTTGTACTCAACTCCACCTGAGTGCCCGACTCTCGCTGCACGACCCTCCAAAAATGCGACGTAAACGGTGTGACTCTATATGAAATGATAGAAACCGGCAGACCGTGAAGGCGGACAATCTCTTGGAGGTAATCTCATCCAGCCGCTCTAAAGAATAAGTGGTACCAACTGGAATGAAGTGCGCGGACTTGGTCAACCGATCCACAATCACTCAAATAGCATTGAACTTCCTCGATGTCCGTGGGAGCCCAACTACGAAATCCATGGTGATCCGCTCCCACTCAAACTCTGGAATATCTATCCTCTGAAGTAAGCGACCCAGTCTCTGATGCTCATATTTTACTTGCTAACAGTTAAGGCACCGAGCTACAAACCCCATTATGTCCTTCTTTATCCTCCTCCACCAATAGTGCTGCTTCAAGTCCTGATACCTCTTCGCGGCACCCGGATGAATGGAATACCACGAACTGTGAGCTTCCTCAAGAATCAACTCATGTAGCCTATCCACATTGGGCACACAAATTCGGCCATGCGTCCTTAATACCCCATCATCCCTGATAGTCACATCCCTAGCATCACCGTGCTGAACCCTGTCCTTAAGGACAAGCAAGTGAGTATCATCATACTGGCACTCTCTAATGCGATTGAATAAGGAAGAATGAGAAACCACACAATCGAGAACCCGACAGCGCTCCAAAATGTTCAATATCACGAACCGATTGGCCAAAGCCTGAACATCAACTGCAAGAGATCTCTCTTAAACGGGAAGGAAAGCAAGACTACCCATACTCACTGCCTTCCTACTCAAGGCATCAGCCACCATATTGGCCTTCCCTGGATGATGCATAATAGTGATGTCATAGTCCTTTAGCAGCTCCAACCATCTCCGCTGCCTCAAATTGAGATTTTTCTGTCTAAACAAGTATTGGAGGATCCAATGATCTGTAAATACCTCACAAGACACACCATAAAGATAGTGCCTCCAAATCTTCAACGCATGAACAATGGCAGCCAACTCCAAATCGTGAACATGGTAGTTCTTCTCATGGGGCTTCAACTGGCATGAATCATAAGAAGTAACTCTACCCTCCTGCATCAAAAAACACCCAATACCAATTCGAGAAGCATGACAATACATTGTATAAGAACCAGAAGCTGATGGTAGAACTAGAACTAGAACTAGAGTTGTGGTCAAACCAGTCTTGAGCTTCTGAAAGCTCTCCTCGCACTCATCCGACCACCTGAAAGGAGCACCCATTTGGGTCAATTTGGTCAAGGGAAATACAATATATGAGAATCCTTGCACGAAGCGACGATAATAACCATCCAAGCCAAGAAATCTCCAAATATCCGTAGTTGAGGACGGTCTGGGCCAACTCTGAACCGCCTCTATCTTCATCGGATCCACCTGAATACCTTCACTGGACACCACGTGCCCCAAGAACGCCATTGAACTTATCCAAAACTCACACTTGGAGAAATTTTCATAAAGCTTCTCCTCCCTCAACCGCTGCAACACAATCCTCAAATGCTGGGCATGGTCCTCCTGGATACGAGAGTACACCAGGATATCATCAATGAATACAATGAGAAAAAAGTCGAGATAATGCTAAAATACACTGTTCATCAGATGAATAAATACTGCTGGGGTGTTGGTCAGCCCAAAAGACATCACAAGGAAATCATAATGACCACAACGGGTCCTGAAAACTGTCTTAAGAATATCCAAGTCCTGAATCTTCAACTGGTGATACCCAGACCTCAAATCAATCTTGGAGAACACCCTCGCTCCCTGAAGCTGGTCAAATAGATCATCAATACGTGACAAAGGATACTTGTTCTTGATTGTGAATTTGTTCAACTACCTATAATCAATGCATATTCTCATAGTACCATCCTTCTTCTTCACAAACAGAACTAGTGCACCCCAAGGTGACACGCTAGGCCGAATAAACCCCTTATCAAGGAGTTCCTAAAGCTGCTCCTTCAACTCAGCTGGTGCCATAGACCACCGGTGGAATAGAAATGGGTTGAGTACCCGACACCAATTCAATACCAAAGTCAATATCCTTGTCGGGCGGGATCAATAGTTGGAGCATCATCACTAACATCCCTCACAAATGCCAAATAAGATAAACAACCTTTCCCAACCATCTGTTAGGCCTTCAAATATGAAATCACTCTACTAGGACCATAGTCTATAGAACCACTACACTCAACCCTTGGCAGCCCCAGCATCGCTAATGTCACGGTATTAGCGTGACAATCTAGAACAACATGATATGGGGACAACCAATCCATACCCAAGATCACATCGAAATCAACCATACTAAGTAACAAGAGATCAACTCTGGTCTCCAATCCCCCAATTGTCACTACACACAACCGGTATACACGGCCCATAATAATAGTATCGCCCACCAGTGTAGATACATGAACAGATGAAACTAGAGACTCACGGGGCATATCCAGATAATGCACAAAATACGATGACACATATGAATAAGTGGAACCAGGGTCAAATAATATAGAGGCATCCATGTGGCAAACTGAGACAAAACCTGTGATCAGTGCATTTGAAGTAATGGCATCTGGTCTGGCGGGAAGAGCATAGTATCGAGCCTTACCGCCACCTGGTCGGCCTCCCCCTCTAAGGCGACCCCTAGCTGACTGAGCTCCACCTCGAGCTGGCTGGGCGGGTTGTGAAGTAACGGGTACCGAAGTCATAGGCTGAATCCTCTGCTGAGATGGAACTCCCAAAAGGCCGGGGCAATGCCTCTTGATGTGACACATATCTCCACGCTCAAAGCAACCCCTCCATGCGAATGGCGGCGGGGACTGAAGGGAGCACCGAGCACCGGGATAACTGCTAGAAGGACCTGGCATAGATGAATCCTGAGTTGATGGTGCATGATATGAACTCTGAGTTGGAAAGGCACTGAGAGATGAGTGACCCTGGTGATAACTATATGAACCATGGCTGGATGATGCACCACGGTGAACTGGACGAGCCGTCTGAGCTTTCCTGTAAGGACGACCCTTACTGTGATAGAACCGACCCCCAAAAAGAACACCGCTAAATCCACCCTGTCCACGAGGCCTCTTGGCCTCCCTCTTAACACGCTCCTGGATGCGGACCATCTCTATCTGACAAGAAATGTCGACAACCTCATCAAAAGTAGCACCAAACACCCTCTCTCTAGTCATAATCAACCGCAGCTGAAATGTGAGGCCATCAATGAACTTCCTGATCCTCTCCCTATCTGTGGGAACCAACTAGATTGCATGACGGGCCAACTTAGAAAACCTCATCTCGTACTGCATCATAGACATATCACCCTGACGAAGCTGCTCAAACTTCCTGCGCAGCTCCTCTCTACGGGACTGAGGCACGAACTTCTCCAGGAAGAGAACGGAGAACTCTTTCCACGTAAGTGGTGCTGCACTGACCGGCATGCGCCCCTCACAAGCCTCCCACCAACTGAAGGCAGACCCAATTAACTGAAAAGTAGTGAACGAGACCCCACTGGTCTCCAGAATACTTGTTGTACGGAGAATCCTCTGACACCTGTCCAAGAAGCCCTGAGTATCCTCTGACTCTGTCCCACTGGAAGATGGAGGCTGGAGTCTCCCGAACCTCTCTAGTCTCTTCTACTCATCCTCAGTCATAACAGGAACCTCTTGTGCCTGAGCAGCTGCAACCGACTGGGCTAGTGGTGACCCTGGTGTATGGAGTCCTTGCATCACCTTCTCTGGTGTACGGGAGGCGGGAGTATGAGTACCTCCCCCGGCCTAAGAAGTGGCTGATGTGGCCGGGACAAAGACCTCCTGAGCCAGCCCCACTGGCTCACCCGCAACTAGAACCTTCTCCGGGACTAGGCTGCGACCTCGGCCTCTCGTGGCTTTGGCTGTTGGTACTGGTGGCTGTTCATCCTGTCCTGTAGTACGTATACTCACCATCTGTGAGAGAATAGAATAACAAAAGTTTAGTTACCCGAATCAACAGATTTGCACGACAAGAATTCAAGAATGCGAAGTTCCCTAAGGGTTCAGAAGCCTCTCGAAGATAAGTACAGACATCTCCGTACCGATCCGCAAGACTCAACTAAACCTCATAATGACTCATGATACCTATGTAACCTAGGTTCTAATACATACTTGTCACAACCCAAAAACCAACCGTAGTGATGGCACCTATCGTGGAACTAGGCAAACAACTACTCAACTATCTTAACACAGTAAAGCTTTGAGAATATAGACGAAAGCAATTAATATTTAAGAAAAACCTTTTTAGAACAGAAATAAACCTGCAACACAATACAATCTATCCCAAAATCGGGGTGTCACCGAGTACATGAGCATTTATGCCAGAATACAGTCTACTACAATGTCTAAGGAGAGTCAAGGCCTGCGAACGCCATGCAGCTACCTCGATAGTCTCCGAGATCTTGTCTCCTCAATCAGCAGCCACCGTGACCGGAAGCACCTAGATCTGCACACGAGGTGCAGGGTGTAACGTGAGTACAACCAACTCAGTAAGTGATATATCCAACCTTTGGACTGAAAGGTAGTGACGAACTCAACCGACATAGTATAATATAGAAATAATAGTGTAGAAATGTAGGCATGCTTTCAAGTTTAATAGATAACTCAAAACAGTAAAATAGATCAAATCTGAACGATATGAAGCATAAACTTCTTGTACTTCTACTTGTCAATGCACATGCTATATGTGATGCACCATGCTGACAGCCTCATGTGCTCACGCTTTCAAATTCTCAATCACTCGGTACTGTATATGGCCCAAATGGCCCAGGAAGATTTATCCCGGAATTTATACATCACTGACCATCAGTCACCCAGTACCGAGCAGGGCCAATCCAACCCATGGAGAAGATCCATCTCCAAGTATATATAGTGCTTCGGACAAGATCCATGTCCAGGGAAGATTCATCCCTCAATAATATCAACCGTGCTCACTAGGGGTGTGTGCAGACTCCAGAGGCTCCTTCAACCCATGCGCTATCATAAATCAATATAACCGTTGCGGCATGCAGCCTGATCCCATAACTTACACTCATAATCAGCCTCTCGGCCTGACTCTGTGATCAATCTCTCCAGTCTCACTCACGGGCTCACAATGTCATGAAACTAGCTCGAAAACAATAATGTGATGTACCAATAAATAACAACAGAGATTGAGATATGATATGAAATGCATGAATATGATTGAGTATGAAATAAGAATGAAGTTAGTAAGACAATAGCAAGAAACGACCAGTATGGGTCCCAACAATACAGGCATAAAGCCTAAACACGATATCTAACATGATTGACTTCTCAATTACTTTATCACATGACGAAAATACGGATATCAACAAGATAGAACCACTACACAGTTCCATGGAATTGACCAGGTAACAATTATCATGGTGCACGCCGCACGCCCGTCACTTGGCATGTGCATCACCTCAATACCAATCACATATCACATAATTTGGGGTTTCGAACCCTCAGAATTTGAAAGTGTTACTTACCTAATCCTGGAAAAACTCTACTCCAACACCCCTTTGCCTCACAAATCGGTCTCCCAACGTCCTAAATCTAGTCACATGCAGTACAATACAATCAATATAGACAAAAGGAATCAATTCCACAAGAAAAATACAAATTTATAAGCCAAAATCTGAAATCAGCTCAAACTTGGCTCCCGGGCCCACATATCGAAATCTGACAAAAGTCACAAAATCCGCAAGCACATTCACTCACGAGTCTAACCATACTAAATTTACCCAAATCTGATAACAAAATCCCATTCAACACTTCAAAATTCTAACACAAGAACTCTTCCTCATTTTCCCAAAATTTTCCATCCCAAATCACAAATTAGATGATGGAATTAAACGCATAATCATGGAATTTGACCAAAATTAGATAAGAATCACTTACTCCAAACACCCACGCAAGAATCTCTCCAAAAATCGCCTTCTACCGAGCTCCCAAATCAATTTTATGTAATGAACCCGAAACCCTCGTTTTGAATTTTTTATATCTGCCCAGTGATGCCTTCATCGCGATCGTGGCCTACCACTCGCGTTCGCATAGAACAAATAAATCTGCCGCCCAAAACCTCCTTCTCCAACACGTTCAACCACCAGCCAACCCGATGCTCGGTGACCCCTTACTTTGTGAACGCAACCGACCCTCCGAGAAAGCGTAGACCTATGGCATGGTCCCCAGTCGCCTCCTCACTTCCTCGCAAACGCGTTACCCCTCCACTAACCAAACCTCCGCGAACGCGGCATCTCTTCGCGAACGCGAAGAACAAATTTCCATCAGCTTCCAAATACACTTCGCGAACGCGAGACTTTCCTCGCGAACGCATAAGAGGAAACCAGATGAGCAAAAACCAAAAACTTCAGCTATCAAGCTAATTCCAAAAATGATCCGTTAACCACCCGAAACTCACCCGAGACCCCTGGACGTCAACCAAACATACCGTCAAGTCCCAAAATATCATACGAACTTAGTCGGACCCTCAAATCACCTCAAACATCATCATAAACACGAATTGCACATGGATTCAAGCCTAATGAACTTTGAAACTTCCAAATTCTACAAACGATGCCGAAAACTATCAAACCACATCCGATTGATCTCAAATTTTGCACGCAAGTCACACATTACACCGCGAACCTATAGAAACTTCCGAAATCGGAATCGGAATCCGACCCTGATATCAAAAAGTCCACTCTCTGTCAATCTTTCCAAAATTCCAACTTTCGCCATTTCAAGTCGAATTCTCAACTAAACATGCTGCACAGATTTCAAATATGCCTTTAGGACACATAGACATGCAATATTAGACTAAACAGGATAACTACAGAAGTTGATATAACTTAATTAAGATGTAACAGGCTAATACTTAGTGAAACACTCGGTTTTACAACAATTATCTCGTGTACGCACTCGTCACCTCGCGTACACGGCGCTCACATATCACAGAGGTATCACGACAGTACCAAATCTTAAGGGATTCCCCCACACAAGGTTAGGCAAGACACTTACCTCGAACCAAGCTCAATCAATCAGTAAGAATGCCTTTTCCACGATTTTCCGACTCTGAATGGACCAAATCTATCCAAAAGCAATTACATGCCATAAATATAACTATAAGAAACTAATATAGTTAATGAAATCAAGACTCCAGCAAGAAATTAGAAATTCGCCGCAAGAAGTCGACCCGACTCCACATCTCGGAATCAGGTAAAAGTCACAAAATACGAACACTCATTCAACCACGAGTTGACTCATACCAAAATTTCTCAAATCCGATGTCATAACCTCAATCAAAAGCCAAAAATTTGGTTGAAGAACGTTTCTCATTATTTTCCAATTTTCTCAACCCAAATCCAAAGTTAAAGGATGGAATTGGTGATAGATTAGTGTGATATAACAAAAAATAAGTGAAGAATCATTACCTAATCGATGCCTCTAAAAATCCCTCAAAATTTCGTCCAATAGTGAGCTCTCTATCTCAAGTTATGTTAAAAATTGCTAAACCCTCGTTTTTGAAATGTTATAGTCTGCCCAGGTGCTTACACTACGCGATCGCGGAACATCTAATACGATCGCGTAAAACAAAATTCCAGCAGCTTAAAAATACTCAATGTGAACGCGGATATCTGGTCGCTAACGTGGACCACTGCCAAGCCAACCTATGATCGTGTAACACTCCACGCGACCGCATAGAGTAAATCCTCCCACGGCCTAGGTCCTCTCTTCTTCACTGCAAACACGGACAGGGCCATGCGTTCGCGATCCAATGGCCATGCAAACTCCGCGATCACGGATGAGCTCCTGCGATCGCATAGAACAAAAAGGTGACTGCCTAACTCAAGGCTTCGCGATCCCATCTCCTCCTACGCGACGCATAATAAGAAACCAGTAATGGAAAACACCAGAAATTTCTGAAATCTTCCAAGTCCAAAACTAGTCCATTAACCACCCGGAATCCACCCGAGGCCCCTGGGACTTAAAACAAACATACCAAAAAGTCCTAAAACACAGTACAAACTTAGTCGAGCCCTAAAATAACATCATACAACAACAAAATCACGAATCATGCTCCAATCCAAACTTAATGAACTTTGAAACTTTAAACTTCTATAACCTATGCCGAAACCTATTAAAATCACGTCCGATTGACCTCAAATTTTGCACACAAGTCATAATCGACATTACCGACCTACCCCAACTTCCGGAATCGAAATCCGACCCCGATATCAAAAGTCCACTCCTAGTCAAACTTCCCATAAATTCAGCTTTCGCCATTTCAAGCTTAATTCTGCTACAGACCTCAATTTCACAATCCAGACACGCTCCTAAGTCCAAAATCACCCAACGGAGCTAACGAAACTGATGAAACTCCATTACGGAGCCTTCTTCACATATTTCCAACTACGACCAAAATCCTAGAACATTCGCTTCCGTTTTAGGAATTAAGTGCCCCAAATCACTCTGAAACCGAAAAAAAATCTCACAGCAGGTCTCATAAGCAGGAAAAGATACGGGGAAAGCAGTAAATAGGGGATCGAGGCTAATACTATCAAAACGATTGGCCGGGTCATTATATCCTCCCCCTCTTAAAACAATAGTTCATATTCGAACGCGTATAGAGACATACCTGAAGTGGTGAAAGATAAGGATAACGACTGCACATATCATGCTCGATCTCCCAAGTCGCCTCCTCGACTGACTAAAACCTCCATTGAACCTTTAATAAAGTAATGCTCTTTGACCTCAGCTTTCAAACCTGCCAGTCCAAAATAGCCACCAACTCCTCAACATAAGATAAATCCTTGTCCAGCTAAATTGAGCTAAAATCCAACATATGGGATGGATCGACGTGATACTTCCAGAGCATAGAAACATGAAATACCGAATGGACTCCTGCTAGGTTGGGAGGTAAGGCAAGCTCATGAGAAACCTCCCCAACACGTCGCAATACCTCGAATGGGCCAATAAACCTTCGGCTCAACTTGCCCTTCTTTCCGAACCTCATAACACCCTTCATGGGTGACACTCAGAGCAGGACCCGCTCTCCAACCATGAATGCAACATCGCGAACCTTCGATCCACATAACACTTTTGTCTGGACTGAGCTATGTGAAGTCGATCCTGAATCACCTTAACCTTCTCCAAAGCATCCTGAACCAAGTCTGTACCCAATAACCTAGCCTCGCCTGGATCGAACCAAACCACTAGAGAATGACACCGCCTACCATACATCGCCTCATACGGTGCCATATAATTGCTTGACTGATAACTGTTGTTGTAGTCAAACTCTGCAAGTGGAAAGAACTGATCCCAAGAACCTCCAAACTCCATCACACATGCACGGAGCATATCCTCTAGTATCTGAATAGTGCGCTCGGGCTATTCATCCATCTGAGGGTGAATGTTGTGCTCAAATCAACCTGAGTACCTAACTCATGCTGTACGGCCCTCCAGAATCGTGATGTGAACTGTGTACCCCGGTCAGAGATGATAGATATTGGTACGCCATGAAGAATAGGTAGTCATCATAGGAATGAAATAAGCTGACTTGGTCAGCCTATCCACAATCACCCAAACTACATCAAACTTTCGCTGAGTCTGTGGAAGCCTAACAACGAAAGCCATAGTAATCCGCTCCCATTTCCATTCCGGGATCTCCAACTTCTAAAGAAATCCCCCTGGTCGTTGATGCTCATACTTCACCTGCTGGAAATTTAGACACCAAGCTACATATTTCACTATGTTCTTCTTCATTTTCCTCCACCAATAATGTTGCCTCAAGTCCTGATACATCTTCGTGGCTCCTTGATAAATGGAGTACCACAAACTATGAGCCTCCTGGAGAATCAACTCAGAATATCCAATCTAACAAACTGGTTGGCTAAGGCCTAAACATCCAACGCCAATGGCCTCTCTGTTGCTGGTAGATATATTAAGCTCCCCAAACACTCCCCCGGCAACTCAAGGCATCGGCCACCACATTGGCCTTCTCGGGATGGTATAGAATAGTAATATCATAATCCTTAAGTAGCTTTAACCACCTCCGTTGTTGCAAGTTAAGATCCATATGTTTGAACATATGCTGCCAACTCTGGTGATCGTTATCAATCTCACAAGGGACACCGTACAAATAGTTCCACCAAATCTTAAAGGCATGAACAATAGCTGCTAACTCAAGGTTGTCTACATGATAGTTCTTTTCATGCACCTTCAGTTTTCTGGATGCATATGCAATCACCCTACCATCCTGCATCAACACCGCGCTGAGACTTTGTGGCGCATCACAATATATAGTATAAGACCCCGAACCTATATGGAATACCAATATTGGGGCTGTAGTCAAAGCTGTCTTGAGCTTCTGAAAGATCTCCTCACACTCCTCTGTCCACCTGAACGAAGCACCCTTCTGATTCATCTTGGTCATAGGTGCTATAATAGAAAAGAAACCCTCTACAAGTCGATTATAATACCCTACCAAGCTAAGAAAACTTCAGATCTCCGTAGCTTAGGGCGGTCTGGGATAACTTTGCACTGCTTCAAAATTCTTCAGATCCACCTTGATCCCATCACTCGACACCACATGACCTAGGAATGCCACTAAGTCTAGCCAAAACTCACACTTAGAAAATTTTGCATATAACTTCTTTTCTCTCAAGGTCTGAAACACATTCCTCAGGTGCTTCTCATGATCCTCCCGAGTCACCAGTACACCAGAATGTCATCAATAAAAACAATGACAAATGAGTCAATATAGGGCCCGAACAGACTGTGCATCAAGTGCATAAATGTTGTTGGGGCGTTGGTCAGCCCAAATGACATCATAAGGAACTCGTAGTGACCATATAGAGTCTTGAAAGCAGTCTTCGAGATATATGGCTCCTGAATATTCAACTGATGATAGCCTGAACGTAAGTCAATCTTGGAAAACACTCTAGCATCCTGTAACTGATCAAATAGGTCATCAATACAAGGCAATGGATACTTGTTCTTCAGTGTAAATTTGTTCAACTGGCGATAATCACTGCACATACACATAGAACCATCCTTTTTCTTGACAAATAAGACCGGAGCACCCCAAGGTGACACACTAGGCCGAATGAAGCCCTTATCGAGCAACTCTTGTAACTGCTACTTCAACTCTTTAAACTTAGGAGGAGCTATATGATATAGAGGAATAGAGATGAGATGAGTGCTCGGCAACAACCAATGCCAAAGTCGATATCTCTGTGGGGAAGCATGCCCTGAAAATCAGCTGGAAACACATATGGATAATCCCTCACTAATGGAACTGACTCAACTGTAGGGGTATCAATACTGACATCTCTCACAAAAGCTAGATACGCGTCACACCCTTTCTCAACCATTCGTTGAGCTTTAAGAAACGAAATAACTCTGTTGGGTGTATACTCTAAGGTACCTCTCCACTCTAATCGTGGTAATCCTAGCATATCCAGTGTCATGATCTTGGCATAAAAATCAAGAATAGCATAATGTGGCGATAACCAGTCCATGCCCAAAATAATATCAAAATCTACCATATTGAGCAATAATAAGTCGACTCTTGTCTCAAAACCATTAAGAACCATCAAACACGACTGATATGCACGGTCAACAATAATAGTATCTCCCACAGGTGTAGAACATAAATAGGAGAACTCAAAGAATCACGAGATACGCCCAAATACGGGGAAAAATATGAAGACACAAAAGAATAAGTGTAGCCTGGATCAAATAAAACCTACGCGTCTCTATGACAGACTGAAACAATACCTGTAATGACAGAGTTAGAAGAACCTAGCTCCTTGTGAGCAGGAAGAGCATAATATATGGCCTAGACTCCCCCTCTAAGGCGACCTCTATCAGCCAAACCTCCACCTCGCGCTGGTTGAGCAGGTGGAGTGGTAGTTGGTGTTGTAATCATAGCCTGAGGACCCGGTGAAACACGTGGTTCCTGAGAAGTCTGTGAAGGTGCACCCCTCCTAAGTCTGGGGAAATCCCTCACCATATGGAGAGTGTTCCACACTCAAAACAAGCTCTCGGAGGGCGTGGCTACTGTGGTTGGGTCGGACTAGGTCTGTTGGACTGTCCGCTGAAAGCACCCCGTCCAAGAGGTGCACTAGATACTAGTGGCGCATAATAAGGCTCCCGGAGCCTAGAAGGGGCTGGAATACCACTAAAGGATGGAAGTGGTGAATGAACGGGGCGACTCACATAGCCCTTACCATGACTAGCTACCACTGGGGCATGAATGCCACTATAAATGCCAGACTCTCGATCCCTTTTGGCCTCCCTCTCCTCTCTCTCCTAAGCAAACATACCCTCCAATATCCTAGCAATACTCACAACCTGCTGGTACAAAATATCCATATCAAACTCCCTTCTAAGCCTGATAATAGGGTGGAGTCCCTCGATAAATTGACGGACCGTCTCTCGGACTGTAGCAAGCAAGGCTGGTGCATGTCGGACCAAATCACTACAGCGAACTACATACTCTGACAAAGTCATAGAACCCTGGTGTAACTGCTCAAACTCCATGTGCCATACATCTCTAAGACTCTGGGGAACATACTCCCTCAAGAACATGTCCAAAAACTGAGTCCATACAAGTGAAGATGCCTCAACCTGACTACAAAACTCATAAGCATGCCACCACTAATAGGCTGCTCCTCTAAGCTGGAATGTAATAAAAGAAACCCCACTCGACTCCAATAAACTCATAATATAGAGAATATGGTGACACTCCTCAAGAAAACCCTAGGCATCCTCTGGCTCCAATCCACTAAAGGTAGGAGGGGGGGGGTAACTTCCTGTACCTCTCAAGCTTGAGCTGATCCACCTCAGAAATTGGTGCCTAACCTTGGGCTGAACTGGAGCTACCGGTTGTATCGGTATAATCTCTGCAACCTAGTCGACCTGAACCCGCTGCTCTGGGGTACGGGCGGCGGGAGTCGGTGCTCCTTCCCCAGCCTGAGATGTGGCAGGAGAAAGTGGAATCAATCCAGCCTGAGCCAAGGTGCTGAACATGCTCATGAATTGTGCAAGGGTCTCTTGAAGAGCTGGTGCAGTAACAGGCGTCTTAGGTGCCTGCGCTCCGATTGAAGCACTGGTGGCTCCTCTGTAGCAGCTCGTGCGGGTGCTCTGGCTATACCACGTGGACGTCCTTGGCCTCTACCCCGGCCCCGGCCTCTTGCGGCTCTAGCAGGGGGCGTGGGTGCCTGTTCATCAGATCTGCATGTACGTGTCTTCACCATCTATGAGAGAATAGAAGAAGGAAGTTTAGAATTTCGAAGTCAATAATTTCGCACGACAAGGAATCAAAGAAGTGTAATTTTCCTAACAGTTCCATAGCCTCCTGAAGATAAGTGCAGATGTCTCCTTACTGATCCGCGAGACTTTAATAAACTGTCTTGTGACTCACGACACCTATGAACCTAGAGCTCTGATACCAACTTTTCACGACCCAAATCTCCCTCTGTAAGACGTCGTCTACGACTAGGTATGTGACGACCCAAGGGGTCATCACCTATTTTATTACCCCATTTCATACTCCCGAGGCCTTAAAAATCTCATTTGTAGTTGCCTCAATTTGTGTGCGCAGTCCGGGCCCATAGCCGGACATCTTAAATATGAAATTCTATGAAATATGCTAAGATTTAATATTAAAATGAATAAATTTGACTTCAGTCAACATTTTGAGTAAACGGACCAGGACCCATGATTTGACGGTCCCGGAGGGTCCGTAGGAAAATATAGGACTTTGGCGTATGCCCGGAATCAAATTCCGTGGTCCCAAGCCCGAGGAATAAATTTTTGAGTAAAATTATTTTCTGAAAATATTTAAGGAAATTGAAAATAAAATCTGATTAGAAAGTGATGGTATCGGGCCCGTATTTTGGTTTCGACGCCTGGTACAGGTCTTATATATGGTTTAAGTCCTTTCTGTAAAGTTTGGTTAAAAATGGATTTCATTTGACGTGTTTCAGACTTAAAATGGGAAATTTGATGTTTATTGAAGTTTGATAAAATTCATGGATTTTGAGGTTAATTCGATGTATATGATGTTATTTTGGCGATTCGATCGCACGGATAAGTTCATAGGATGTTTTTGAGGTAGTGTGTGTATTTGGTTTGGAGCCCCGAGGGCTCGGGTGAGTTTCGGATAGGCCACGGATTGCATTTTTGAACTTGGAAATTTGCTGGTGCAGCTGGTCTGCAGGCTTCGCATTTGCGAAGGCAGCATCGCAAATGCTAGCTATCCATCGCAAATGCGAAGGTGCCCTTGCTAGCCAGGGATCGCAAATGCGACCAGGAGGTTCGCAAATGCAAAGGTATAGCTGGGCAAGCCTGTTCGCAAATGCGACCAAAAGGTTCGCAAATGCGAAGATTGACCTGGGCAGGCCTGATCGCAAATGCGACCATGAGGTTTGCAAATGGGAAGGCTGGAAATGTCTGAAGGGTTCACAATTCCCATGCCAACCAGTAGCCTGCACTATACAAAACCGATTTTTGCACTTCATATTTCATATTTTCTCAAACTCAAACACTCTTAGGCGATTTTTCCAAGAACGGGACTTCTTCCAAATCATTTGTAAGTTGGTTTTTACTTAATTCTTTCAATCATTAACATCATTTAACATGTTTTCATCTTAAAATCAAAGATTTCCATGGGTGAAAATTGGGTGTTGGGGTAGAACTTGGGTTTTTCTAAAATTGGGATTTGAGTGGGTGATTCGCCTCTGATTTGAGAGATTCTTATATGGCTAGACTCGTGAGAGTATGAGGGTTATGAAAATGTAAAATTTATCCGACTCCAAGAGGCTGGCCTGAGGGGCGCTTTGGTCATTTTACCTAATTTCGCGTCGTAACCTTGAATTGAATAGTAGAATCAGTTGCATGAGATGTTATTTACGGTATGAAATTTATTTTAATAGAGTTGGGCCATTTAGAGTCGGATTCTCGTGGCAAACGTGTGCCTTCGGGTTGATTGCTATACTTCGGACCCGAGGTAAGTGTTTTGTCTAACATTAGCTTGAGGGAATATGAGTTGAGTATAATTTGTTACTTGCTAATTGTCAAATACGATGTATAGGCATGGTGACGAGTATCTATACATTGGTGTCTAGCATGATCGTGAGTCCTTATATTGTGAATATTCTGATTTTGTGGTAATTTCCATGCTTAATTGATGATTTCTATATGTTGTGAAGAGTATGTGAAGGGAATTGTAATCTTTAAACTCTGTTGGAGCATTGGCTCAGATTGTAATACGAATGATGAAGGTATATGAGATAATTGTATCATTTGGAGCATTAGCTCAGATTGTAATACGTATGATAAAGTCATATGAGATAATTGTATCATTTGGAGCATTGGCTCAAGTAATAGAGTAAATTATGAAATGAAGTGAAAGAAAGAGAAAGAGCTACTAAAATATACCCTTTTCTGGTCATTGTTGCTTTGATATTATTTCCCTTATTGGGATGTTGAGATTACTGTTATTGTTCCCTTACCGGGATTTAATTGTTTAATTGATGTTCCCTTGCCGGGATTTAATTATTTAATTGATGTTCCCTTGCTGGGATTTCTATTTTTACTCTGTTTATTTCCTTTCCCTTGTTTGTGATTGATGTTTTGGTGACGAAGAGTGTTAAAGCACGAAGGGTGATGCCGTGCCATGTTTATATTGTTATTATGTACGACGGGACATTCCGTGCCATGTTTTACATTGATTATGCACGAGGGGACATTCCGTTCCATGTTTATATTGTTATTATGCACGAGGGGACATTCCGTACCATGTTTTACATTAATTATGCACGAGGGGAACTTCCGTTCCATGTTTATATTGTTATTATGCACGAGGGGACATTCCGTGCCATGTTTTGCATTGATTATGCACGAGGGTACATTTCGTGTCATGTTTATATTGATTATGCACGAGGGGACATTTCGTGCCGTCTTTTACATTGTTATTATGCACGATGGGACATGCTGTGCTGCATCCTTCACTGTTTAATCTGTGTTGTCATTTCCCGTTATTATTTTCAGATATTTCTGACTGTTGCTTCATTTCTGTCATTTCGGTTTTTGATATCTCTTACCCCCAGCATGTTTTCCCCGTAATTGTATTCTTGTTTAGTTTCTGCTATGTTATTGAACTGCACAGGTACACTTTGTTGTCGTGTCCTAGCCTCGTCACTACTTCGCTGAGGTTAGGCTCGGCACTTACTCAGTACATGGGGTCGGTTGTACTGATGCTACACCTGCACTTCTTTATGTTGTGCAGATTACGCAGCCGGACGTGGGAGTGTCTTCGAGTTTATCATAGAGGCTTCAAGGTATACCCGCTGGCGTTCGTGGGCCTTGGCGTATCTTCCATCCCTTTTGTTTTCGATTCTGTCTTATTTTCCTCTAGCTTTAGAGGCAGACATGTATTTTCTTCCAGACTTGTATTAAGCACTCTTATAGACAGTTCGTGAATTTGTGACTCCAGGTTTTGGGAAAATTTATGCATTGATGTATTATGTTGTCCTTATTCAGCTTGAAACCATATTATTTCCACTGTTAAATTGTGAACCGTTTAGTTTATCCTATTAAATTGATGTTAATATGCTAGTTTATTTATTCACGTTGGCTTGTCTAGCGGGTTCAACGTTAGACACCATCACGACCCGATAATGGGATTTCGGGGCGTGACAAGTTGGTATTAGAGCACTAGGTTACTTTGGTCTCACAACTCACGGACAACTTGGTAGATTTTGAGGGATCGGTACGGAGACGTCTATATTTATCCCCCAGATGTTGCAAAGTTAGGATGGCTCCATATTTCTTTTCTTCTCTGTCGTGCGCTATGAATTCTGAGTACTGATTGAGTTTCTATTCTATTCTCTCGCAGATGGCGAGGACACGTGCTTCCCTTGGTTTCGCCCAGCAGCCTGACACTCCTACTACAGCTTCTACACGGGGTCGAGGTCGAGGACGAGGTCATGCTAGAGGCCGAGGTCGGGGCCGTGCTCCGACTAGAGTAGCATCCCCAGTGGAGGACCCTCAGGTCGAGTCTGACAAGGAGGTCCCAGTTCCGGCAGTCCCAGTTAGACCAGCTCAGGTCCCAGAGGGGTTCATAGCTACCCCAGTGCTTCAGGACACCCTTGTCTGTCTAGTCGGACTCATGGAGAGTGTAGCACAGGCGGGTGTTCTTCCTACAGCACCAGCCATCTCTCAAGCTGGGGGAGGTGCCCAGACTCCTGCCGCCTGCGTACCAGAGCAGCTAGCTCCACAGTTTCAGACTCCGGCATCTCAGCCAGCCAGAGTGGCTCAGCCGGGTATTACAGCGCCGGTAGCAGAGGGAGCACCTATGTCAGCAGATGCTTTGTGGAGACTAGACAGGTTCACTAAGTTATTCACTGATACTTTCACTGGTTCACCATCAGAGGATCCCTAGGATTATTTGGACAGCTGCCATAAGGTTCTTCGAAATATGGGCATAGTGGAGTCGAACGGGGTTGACTTCACTACTTTTCGGTTATCTGGCGCAACCAAGAGTTGGTGGAGAGACTATTGCTTAGCCAGACCAGCTAGATCTACACCTTTGACTTGGACTCAGTTCTCAGAGGTATTTCTGGGGAAGTTCCTTCCCATTACTCAGAGAGAGGACCTTCGGAGGCAGTTTGAGCGTCTCCAGCAGGGATCCATGTCCGTTACTTGGTACGAGACCAGGTTCATCACTCTAGCCCGACATGCTCTTATGATACTTCCCACTGACCGGGAGAGGGTTTAGAGGTTTATCGAGGGATTGGTCCGGCCTATCAGACTTCAGATGGCTAGAGAGTCAGGTACAGATATATCGTTCCAGGATGCGGCCAATGCGGCTAAGAGGATTAAGATGATTCTGTCTCAGGTTGGTAGTCAGGGGGCTGACAAGAGTCCCCGTCATTTCGGTCGTTTCAGTGGAGCCTCATCTGGGGGAAGGGATTCTTCAGGAAGAGGTAATCCCCCCAGACCTTTTCAGTCAGCTCTCCAGGTTTCCCATGGTACTTCAGGTAGTCGTGGTTATCAGACGCACTATTTCGATCAGCAGCCTTACAATGCGCCACCAGCACCTATCGTTGCACCGCTGCTTCAGAATTTCCAGGGTGGTTATCAGGGTCGACAGGGCCAGTTCCAGAGTCAGCAGTCACATTAGCAGAGGCCTTGTTATACTTGCTGTGATTTGGGGCACATTTCCAGGTTTTGCCCCCGAGGTCCTGGTGGGTCTCAGCATCAGGGTTCTCGTGCCATGGTACAGGCACCAGGTGTTCCACAGCCTGCCCAGACAGCTAGAGGTGGGGGTAGAGGTGCTAGAGGTGGAGGTAGAGGTCATAGGGGTGGAGCTTAGGCCGCCAGAGGTGGAGGCCAGCCAGCAGATGGTCGTCCCAGAGATGTGGTTCAAGGTGGTGGGGCCCGAACTTGATGTTATGCTCTTCCAGCCAGGCCAGAGGCCGAGTCTTCAGATGAAGTCATTACAGGTACTATTCGGGTTTGTGACAGAGATGCTTCAGTGCTATTTGATCCAGGGTCTACGTATTCGTATGTGTCCTCTTATTTTGCGTCATACCTGGTCATGCCTAGTGATCCAGTGAGTATTCATGTTTATGTATCTACACCGGTGGGTGATTCTATCATGGTCGATCGAGTCCATCATTATTGTATTGTGGTGATTGGGGGTCTTGAGACCCATGTTGATTTGTTGCTTTTAGGTATGGTCGACTTTGATGTTATATTAGGGATGGATTGGTTATCCCCCTATCATGCTATTCTGGATTATCATGCCAAGACAGTGACCTTAGCCTTACCGTATTTGCCCCTCTTGGAGTGGAAAGGAACTCCTGGTCATTCTTTCCGCAGTGTTATTTCGTACGTGAAGGCTCGGCATATGTTCGAGAAAGGGTGTTTGGCTTATTTGGCTTATGTGCGCGATTCCAGCGTTGAGGTTCCCTCTATTGATTCGGTACCCGTGGTTCATGAGTTTCATGAGGTCTTCCCTTCAGACCTGTCGGGGATGCAACCCGACAGGGACATTGATTTCTGCATTGATCTGGCTCCGGGCACCCAGCCCATTTCTATTTCGCCGTATCGCATGGCCCCGCCAGAGTTGAAAGAGTTGAAGGAACAGTTGCCGGATTTGCTTGGGAAGGGTTTCATTAGACCTAGTGTTTCTCCTTAGGGTGCTCCAGTATTGTTTGTGAAGAAAAAGGATGGATCGATGAGGATGTGCATTGATTACCGGCAATTGAACAAGGTTACAATCAAGAATAAGTATCCACTGCTGAGGATTGATGATTTGTTCGATCAGCTTCAGGGTGCCAAGGTATTTTCAAAGATAGACTTGAGATCTGGCTACCATCAGTTGAGGATTAGGGCATCTGATGTCCCTAAGACATCTTTCCGCACACGGTACAGGCATTATGAGCTTTTAGTCATGTCGTTTGGGTTGACAAATGCCCCAGAAGCTTTTATGGATTTGATGAACCGAGTGTTCAGGCCTTATTTGGATTTGTTCGTGATAGTATTCATTGAGGATATATTGATATACTCCCGCAGCCAGGAGGAGCACGAGCAGAATCTCAGAGTGGTTCTTCAGACTCTGAAGGATAGTCAGCTATATGCGAAGTTTTCGAAGTGTGAGTTCTGGTTGGGTTCTGTTGCATTCCTGGGTCATGTCGTATCAATAGAGGGTATTCAGGTTGACTCGAAAAAGATTGATGCACTCAATAACTGGCCTAAACCAGCATCAGCTACAGAGATTCAGAGTTTCTTAGGATTGGTAGGCTACTATCGTCGGTTCGTGGAGGGGTTCTCATCTATTGCAGCCCCGATGACCAGGTTGACCCAGAAGGGTGCCCAGTTCAGATGGTCGGACAAGTGTGAGGCGAGATTTTAGGGGCTCAAGACAACTCTGACTATGGCACCGGTATTGGTTTTTCCCACAGGTTCAGGGCCTTATACAGTCTATTGCGATGCTTCCCGTATTGGGCTTGGTGCAGTGTTGATGCAGGATGGCAAGGTCATTGCTTATGCTTCGAGGCAGTTGAAGATTCATGAGAAGAACTATCCAGTGCATGATTTGGACTTGGCAGCCATTTTCCACGCATTGAAGATTTGGAGGCACTATGTGTATGGCGTGGCGTGTGAGGTGTTCACGGATCATAAGAGTCTTCAGTACTTGTTCAAGCAAAAAGAGTTGAATTTAAGGAAGATAAGGTGGTTGGAGTCGTTGAAAGATTATGATATTACCATCTTATATCACCCGGGGAAGGCCAATGTGGTGGCCGATGCTTTGAGTAGGAAGTCAGCTAGTATGGACAGTCTTGCTTTTATTCCGGTCAGTCAGAGGCCGCTTGCTTTGGATGTTCAGGATTTGGCCAATCGGTTTGTGAGGTTGGATATTTCTGAGCCTAGTCGAGTGTTGGCTTGTACGGTCACTCGTTCTTCATTATTAGAGCGTATCCGTGATCGGCAGTTTGATGATCCCCATTTATGTGTCCTTAGAGACACGGTGCAGCGGAGGTTCCAAGCAGGTGACCTTAGATGATGATGGTGTTTTGAGATTGCAGGGGTGAGTTCGTGTGCCCAATGTTTATGGGATTCAAGAGTTGATTTTAGAGGAGGCCCATAGTTCCCGGTACTCTATTCATCCGGGCGCCGTGAAGATGTATCAGGATTTGCGGCAGCATTATTGGTGGCGTACAATGAAGAAGGATATTGTAGCATATGTAGCGCGGTGTTTGAATTGTCAGCAGGTTAAGTATGAGCATCAGAGTCCTGGTGGTTTATTTCAGAGGATTGAGCTTCCTGAGTGGAAGTGGGAGAGGATCACTATGGACTTCGTTACTGGACTTCTATTGATCCGGAAGAAGTTCGATACAGTTTGGGTCATTGTTGATAGGCTGACCAAGTCAGCGCATTTCGTCCCTATGGCAGTCTCCAATTCATCCGAGAGGTTAGCTGAGATCTATATCCGAGAGATTGTTCACCTTCATGGTGTGCCGGTATCTATTATTTCGGAGCGGGGCGCGCGGTTTACCTCGCGTTTCTGGAGAGCAGTTCAGTGAGAGTTAGGCACCCAGGTGGAGTTGAGCACAGCATTTCATCCTCAGACGGATGGACAGTCCGAACGGACTATTTAGATATTGGAGGATATGCTCCGAGCTTATGTTATTGACTTTGGAGGACTATGGGATCAGTTCTTGCCTTTAGCAGAGTTTGCCTACAACAACAACTACCAGTCGAGTATCCAGATGGCTCCTTATGAGGCCTTATATGGTAGACGGTGTCGATCTCCAGTTGGATGGTTTGAGCCGGGAGAGGCTCGGTTGTGGGGTACAGATGTGGTTCAGGAGGCCTTGGACAAGGTCAGGATCATTCAGGGTAGGCTTCGTACAACTCAGTCCAGGCAAAAAAGTTATGCAGATCGTAAGGTTCAAGATGTGGCTTTCATGGTTGGTAAGCGAGTATTGCTCCAAGTGTCGCCTATGAAGGGCGTGATGAGATTTGGGAAGAAGGGCAAGCTTAGCCCTAGATTCATTGGTCCGTTTGAGATTCTTGATCGGGTGGGAGAGGTGGCTTATAGACTTGTATTGCCGCCAAGATTATCAGACGTACACCCAGCTTTTCATGTGTCCATGCTTCGGAGGTATCACAGCGATCCATCCCACGTATTACATTTCAGCACTATCCAGTTGGACAAGGAATTATCTTATGAGGAGGAGCCGGTATCCTAGACCGGCAGATTCGTCAGTTGAGATCCAAGAGTTTTCCTTCTGTTCGTGTTCAGTGGAGAGGTCAGCCTCCTGAGGCATCGACCTGGGAGTCCGAGTCCGATATGTGGAGCCGTTACCCTCATTTATTTCCCGACTCAGGTACTTCCTTCTTCTGTCCGTTCGAGGACGAACGATTGTTTTAGAGATGGAGAATGTGACGACCCAAGCGGTCATCACCTGTTTTATTACCCCATTCCGTACTCCCGAGGCCTTGAAAATCTCATTTGTAGTTGCCTCGATTTATGTGCGCAGTCTGGGCGCATAGCCGGACAGCTTAAATATGAAATTATGTGAAATATGCTAAGATTTAATATTAAAATGAATAAATTTGACTTCAGTCAATATTTTGGGTAAAGGGACCCGGACCCGTGATTTGACGGTCCCGGAGGGTCTGTAGGAAAATATGGGACTTGGGCGTATGCCCGGAATCGAATTCTGAGGTCCCAAGCCCGAGGAATGAATTTTTGAGTAAAATTGTTTTCTAAAAATATTTAAGGAAATTGAAAATGAAATCTGATTAGAAAGTGATGGTATCGGGCCCGTATTTTTGTTTCGACGCCCGGTACAGGTCTTATATATGGTTTAAGTCCTTTCTGTAAACTTTGGTTAAAAACAAATTTCGTTTGACGTGTTTCAGACTTAAAATGGGAAATTTGATGTTTATTGAAGTTTGATAAAATTCATGGATTTGAGGTTAATTCGATGTATATGATGTTATTTTGGTGATTTGATCGCACGGATAAGTTCATAGGATGTTTTTGAGGTAGTGTGTGTATTTGGTATGGAGCCCCGAGGGCTCGGGTGAGTTTTGGATAGGCCATGGATTGCATTTTTGAACTTGGAAATTTGTTGGTGCAACTGGTCTGCAGGATTCGCATTTGCGAAGCCAGCATCGCAAATGCGAAGCCAGCATCGCAAATGCGAAGCCAGCATCGCAAATGCGAAGCCAGCATCGCAAATGCGAAGCCAGCATCGCAAATGCGAAGCCAGCATCGCAAATGCGAAGCCAGCATCGCAAATGCGAAGCCAGCATCGCAAATGCGAAGCCAGCATCGCAAATGCGAAGCCAGCATCGCAAATGCGAAGCCAGCATCGCAAATGCGAAGCCAGCATCGCAAATGCGAAGCCAGCATCGCAAATGCGAAGCCAGCATCGCAAATGCGAAGCCAGCATCGCAAATGCGAAGCCAGCATCGCAAATGCGAAGCCAGCATCGCAAATGCGAAGCCAGCATCGCAAATGGGAGCTATCCATCGCAAATGCGAAGGTGCCCTTGCTGGCCAGGGATCGCAAATGCGACCAGGAGGTTCGCAAATGCGAAAGTATAGCTGGGCAGGCCTGTTCGCAAATGCGACCAAAAGGTTCGCAAATGCGAAGATTGACCTGGGCAGTCCTGATCGCAAATGCGACCATGAGGTTCGCAAATGCGAAGGCTGGAAATGTCTAAAGGGTTCGCAATTCCCATGCCAACCAGTAGCCTGCACTGTACAAAACCGAATTTTTCACTTCATATTTCATATTTTCTCAAACTCATACACTCTTAGGCGATTTTTCCAAGAAAGGGACTTCTTCCAAATCATTTGTAAGTTGGTTTTTACTAAATTCTTTCAATCATTAACATCAATTAACATGTTTTCAACTTAAAATCAAAGGTTTTCATGGGTGAAAATTGGGTGTTTGGGGTAGAACTTGGGTTTTTCTAAAATTGGGATTTGCGTGAGTGATTGGCCTTCGATTTGAGAGATTCTTATATGGCTAGACTCGTGAGAGTACGAGGGTTCTGAAAATGTAAAATTTACCCGACTCCGAGAGGCTGGCCTGAGGCGCGTTTTGGTCATTTTACCTAATTTCGCGTCGTAACCTTGAATTGAATAGTAGAATCAGTTGCACGATATGTTATTTTATGCAATTTATTTGAATAGAGTTGGGCCATTTGGAGTCGGATTCTCGTGGCAAACATGTGGTTTCGGGTTGATTGCTATACTTCGGACCCGAGGTAAGTGTTTGGTCTAACCTTAGCTTGAGGGAATATGAGTTGAGTATAATTTGCTACTTGCTAATGGTCAAATATGATGTATAGGCATGGTGACGAGTATCTATACATTAGTGTCTAGCATGACCGTGAGTCCTTATATTGTGAATATTCTGATTTTGTGGTAATTTCCATGCTTAATTGATGATTTCTATATGTTGTGAAGAGTATGTGAATGGAATTGTAATCTTTAAACTCTGTTGGAGCATTGTCTCAGATTGTAATACGAATGATGAAGGCATATGAGATAATTGTATTCTTTGGAGCATTGGCTCAGATTGTAATACGAATGATGAAGGCATATGAGATAATTGTATCCTTTGGAGCATTGGCTCAAGTAATAGAGTAAATTATGAAATGAAGTGAAAGAAAGAGAAAGAGCTACTAAAATATACCATTGTTGGGTCATTGTTGCTTTGATATTGTTTCCCTTATTGGGATGTTGAGATTACTGTTATTTTTCCCTTGCCGGGATTTAATTGTTTAATTGATGTTCCTCTACCGGGATTTAATTATTTAATTGATGTTCCCTTGCCGGGATTTCTATTTTTACTCTGTTTATTTCTTTGCCCTTGTTTGTGATTGTTTTTTGGGTGAGGAAGAGTGTTAAAGCACGAAGGGTGATGTCGTGCCATGTTTATATTGTTATTATGCACGAGGGGACATTCCGTACCATGTTTTACATTGATTATGCACGAGGGGAACTTCCGTTCCATGTTTATATTGTTATTATGCACGAGGGAATATTTCGTGCCATGTTTTGCATTGATTATGCACGAGGGGACATTCCGTGCCGTGTTTTACATTGTTATTATGCACGATGGGAACTTCCGTTCCATGTTTATATTGTTATTATGCACGAGGGGACATTCCGTGCCGTGTTTTACATTGTTATTATGCACGATGGGAACTTCCGTTCCATGTTTATATTGTTATTATGCACGAGGGAACATTTCGTGCCATGTTTTGCATTGATTATGCACGAGGGGACATTCCGTGCCGTGTTTTACATTGTTATTATGCACGATGGGAACTTCCGTTCCATGTTTATATTGTTATTATGCACGAGGGAGCATTTCGTGCCATGTTTTGCATTGATTATGCACGAGGGGACATTCCGTGCCGTGTTTTACATTGTTATTATGCACGATGGGACATGTCGTGCTGCATCATTCACTGTTTCTGTGTTGTCATTTCCCATTATTATTTTCAGATATTTCAGACTGTTGCTTCGTTTCTGTCATTTCGGTATTTGATATCTCTTACCCCCAGCATGTTTTCCCCGTAATTGTATTCTTGTTTAGTTTCTGCTATATTATTGAACTGCACAGGTACACTTTGTTGTCGTGTCTTAGACTCGTCACTACTTCGCCGAGGTTAGGCTTGGCACTTACTCAGTACATGGGGTCGGTTGTACTGATGGTACACCTGCACTTCTTTATGTTGTGCAGATTACGCAGCCGGACCCGGAGGACATCATTAGTCGTAGTGTCTTCGAGCTTATCATAGAGGCTTCAAGGTATACCCGCTGGCGTTCGTGGGCCTTGGCGTCTCTTCCATCCTTTTTGTCTTCGATTCTGTCTTATTTTTCCTCTAGCGTCAGAGGCAGACAAGTATTTCCTTCCAGACTTGTATTTAGCACTCTTATAGACAGTTCATGAGTTTGTGACTCCAGGTTTTGGGAAAATTTACGCGTTGATGTATTATGTTATCCTTATGTAGCTTGAAACCATATTATTTCCGCTGTTAAATTGTGAACCGTTTAGTTTATCCTATTAAATTGATGTTAATATGCTAGTTTATTTATTCACGTTGTCTTGTCTAGCGGGTTCAACGTTAGACACCATCACGGCCCGATGGTGGGATTTCGGGGTGTGACAAGGTAAGCCTAACAACTTGCGGAATAACAAAAATTAAAACAGAATTTAACAACTAGACTGCAACAGATAACTATAAAATGACAAAATGTTGCTCGACATGAACAAGTAACCCAGCACTAGAGTATACACATAGTTCCCAAAACCCGGTAATCATAAGTCACAAGCTACAGAAGAAAACTAATATCTCTATACACCAGAGTCTAAGAAAGTACAAAAAGGTAAACATCATAGGAGAGAATAGAGAGGGACTCCAAGGTCTGCAGACGGGGGAAAATATACCTTGAAGTCTCTAATGTCTTGCTGCTAACTGATAAGAAGGCTGGTAAGAAGTACCTAGATCTGCACACAAAACATGTGCAGAAGAGTAGCATGAGTACACCACAACGGTACCCAGTAAGTGCCAAGCCTAACCTTGGTAGAGTAGTGACGAGGTCAGGTCCGGGACCTACTGGGATAAAATAATAAGACAAAAGATATAATAACATGAAGGAAGACTGAAAATTCAACAAGAAGAATTCACAGAGAAATAATGGTACAACACAATGAGATAAACAACAAGGCACTCCCGAGATACCGTCTCATAGTCCCAAAAGTAAATATGCAACAGGGGATCTCCCGAGATATCATCTCGTAGTCCCAAAAGTAAATTTGCAATGGGATCTCCCGAGGTACCGCCTCGTAGTCTCAAAAGTAAAGTGTAGGGGGATCTCCCGAGGTACCGCCTCGTAGTCCCAAAAGTAAACACACAGCTCGAACCGATGGAAAAGCACTAATTAACAACAATAATTCTACAGCTAAGGTTAATACAAATCAAGTAAAGACAAGAGTTCAACTAAACATACTGCACATATTTCAAATAAGCATTTAAGACACATAGACATGCGATATTGGACTAAACAGGATAACTACACATGCTGGTATAACTCAATTAAGATGTAACATGCTACTACTCAGTGAAAAATTAGGTTTTACAAGCCCGTGTACGCACTCGTCACCTCGTGTGCACAACACTCACATATCAAGAGGTATCACAACAGTACCAAATCCTAAGGGGATTTCCCCAACACAAGGTTAGGCAAGCCACTTACCTCGAACCAAGCTCAATCAATCAGTAAGAATGTCTTTTCCATGATTTCTCGACTCCGAATGGCCAAAATCTTGCAAAAAGCAATTACATACCATATATATAACTATAAGAAAGTAATCTAATTAATGAAATCAAGACTTTAGCAAGAAATTAGAAATTCACTCCAAAAAGCCGACCCGAGCTCACGTCTCAGAATCGGGTAAAAGTCACAAAATATGAACATCCATTCAACCACGAGTTCACTCGTACTAACATTACTCAAATCTAATGTCAAAATCTCAATCAAAACCCAAAAAATTGGTTGAAGAACTTTTCTCATTTTTTTCCAATTTTCTCAACCCAAATCCGAAATTAAAGGATGGAATTAATGATAGACTAGTGAGATATAACCAAAAATAAGTGAAGAATCATTACCCAATCGATGTCTCTGAAAATCCCTCAAATGTTTTTCCATATCCAAGCTGTCTATCTCAAGTTATGTTATAAATTGATAAGCTCTCGTTTTTGAAATGTTATAGTCTGCCCAGGTGCTTACACTACGCGATCGCGGAACATCTCATGCAATCAGAGAGAACAAAATTCCAACAAATTAAAAATACTCAATGTGAACGCGGATATCTGGTCGCTAACGCGGACCACTACCAAGACAACCTACACGATCGCGTAACACTCCACGCGAACACATAGAGTAAATCCCACTGCCCAGGTCCTCTGTTCTTCACTACAAACGCGGATAGGGCCATACGTTTGCGATTCAATAGCCATTCAAACTTCGCGATCGCGGATGAGCTCCTGCGATTGCATAGAACAAAAAGGTAACTGCCTAACTCAAGGATTTGCAATCCCGTCTCCTCCTATGTGACCGCATAAGACGAAACCAGTAACTGAAAACACCAGAAATTTCTGAAATCTTCCAAGTCCATAACTAGTCTGTTAACCACCCGGAATCTTCCAAGGCCTCCAGGACCTCAATCAAACATACCAACAAGTCCTAAAATACTATACAAACTTAGTGGAGCCCTAAAATCACATCAAACAACAAAAAAACACGAATCGCGCTACAATCCAAACTTAATGAACTTTGAAACTTCAAACTTGTGCAACCGATGCCGAAACCTATCAAATCACGTCCGATTGACCTCATATTTTGCACACAAGTCAGAATCGACATTACGGACCTACTCCAACTTCCAGAATTGGAATCTGACCCCGATATCAAAAGTCCACCCCCGGTTAAACTTCCCAAAAACTTAGCTTTCGTCATTTCAAGCCTAATTCAGCTATAGACCTCAATTCACAATCCGGACACGCTCCTAAGTCCAAAATTATCCAACGGAGCTAATAGAACTGACAAAACTCCATTTCGAAGCCGTCTTCACATAGTTCCAACTACTGTCAAAATTCTAGAACTTAAACTTCCGTTTTAGGGACTAAGTGTCCCAAATCACCTCGAAACCAAAAACAAAACCTCCTGGCAAGTCTCATAAGAAGGAAAAGATATGGAAAAGAAGTGAATAGGGGATAGGGGCTAATACTCTCAAAACGACCGGCCTAATCATTACAGCACCCCCACCCCATTTTTAAAGGAAAAAAGCTCGGTTGGAGACCACCGGTCACACAAAAAGTGTAGATTCTCGGTCCCACATCGTCTAAGGCGTTATCGCATAGTGGGTTTCTCGTTTCGGCTCCAAATAACTAAATCTTCAACTTTTCAAAAAATTAAAATCGAGGTATTCCGACCTATTTTATGTTAAAACTCATGTATAAAAAAGGCCTATTAGTTAGTTTTTACTGAGTTCTATGTCATTTTGTGATTGTTCAGCGAATTAATTGATTTATTGTTTTATTCGGATTATATTATTAGTATGCTAAAAATTAGTAAAATAGAGAAATTGTTATTAGTTGTTATAAAAAATGTTAATTAGTCATTTTTACTGTGGTATATGTATTTTCGTGATTGTTTTGTGATTAAATTATTTTGTTATTTTTTATCCGAATTAGATTATTTATGTGCTAAAAGGTTAGTAAAATAGATATATTATTATTTTAGAAATAATTAATCTTATTTAGATGTTATTGTTGTACATATATTAATATGTGACTTTAATGTTGTTTAGTTCCTTGTAGTGTTATGTTGTGCCCATAATTCTAATAATGCCCTTATTTATAATGTAGTGCCTTTTAGCATAGTAAAATGTAGTGCCCTTTAGCGTAGTATCTTTTTAGTTATTGAAATTAATCATTTAATTATCTATTTGACCCAAAAATATCTGAAAAATATGATAGTTCAAACACAAACTCTCTCGAATTGTAGCCAACAAATGTAAGAAAATAACATTAAAAAACAACAATATTTGTCAAACTAATTATATGAATATTTAATAATTAAATCATGTATAATTATTAAAATAAATTATTTAATGTTATTATAGTAAAAAATAGGTGAGTAATAGACAAACATATAGAATAGTAAACTAACATATAAAATAAGAAAAAACATATAAAATAAGAAACTAACATAATAAAAAGTAAAAAAATATATAAAATAATAAACTAACATATAAAATAATAAAGTAACATATAAAATAATAAATAACATATAAAATTATAAACCAACTTATAAAATATAAAATTATAATATAGAAAATGTATCAACCTAAGTAACAATATAGTAAAAATATCGAATAAATTTTAATATTAAATACATTCCAATATATTTAAATATGTTAAGCAATTAAAAGAAAAATACTTTAATTAATATTGTTCAATCTACAGTCATCATCATGGAGGTTCCGCCTGTGCATCCCGGAACTGCATCGCTAGAGCTACTATTGCTACATGCCGAGCATAGGTCTTCATACGTATGGGATGGGCAATGTTTGCCCCAGACATTCCGCGCAAGACATATAGACGATATGTGGGAGTTCATTAGGGCCTACCCACTCCATCCCCGTATAGTTAGACGCCTTCAGGATACCAGTTTCTACAGGATCATAGAGATCGGTCGGTTGCAGTTCGACTGGGCATTGATCACGGGTATGATAGAGCGGTGGGGGACCGGAGACACACATGTTTCATCTATCCATCAGTGAGGCTACTATCACGTTTGAGGACGTGGAGGTTCTTTTTGGTCTGCCGGTTGATGGACTACCTGTAGCTTACCCGCATGCTCTTGGAGAATATACAGGATTTGATTACCTGCAGATGTTGTAGCGGCTACGGCTGTCCAGCGAGACGTCCCGTCCCGTCCCGTCCCACTTAATTCTAAACTGGATGGGCCTATGATAAACGGGACATGGGACGGGACGGGACAACCATTTCATCCCATTTGCCCCGTTCCGTCCCGCCTGCTTTTTTTTTTTTTTAATTTTAGTCGTTGGGCAACGACTTTAATTGCAAAAATAGCCGTTCCCAACGGCCAAAAACGGCTATTTTCAGCCTCCACCCCCCCAAACTTTTAATATACCCCCTAAGTTTATTAAATTGCACTTTTATTTTCTACTTTAAATAAACCCCATACTTCTTCATTTTTTCCCACAAAAACCAATCATTCTGTCTCAAATCTCTTACATTCTCTCTATATTATTCTCTCAACTCACTATCAACTATCAAGTGATAAGTTTCAAGTATTTGGGAAATTTTTTGGAGCAACTTTCAAGCTTCAAATTAATTCGTCAAATATTTGGAGCAATATTTTGGGAAATTTCATCAAGTTTCAATTTTAATCACGGTGCACTCGTTATCCCAATTTTAATATATAACTTTTGCGTATCATTTTAGTGCTTAATTTTTGTGTTTACTTTACGTGTTCTATTTTTTCGTATTCTATTTGTGTGTTTAATTTTTGTATTAACTTTTTTAATTAATTTCGTATTTAAATTATGGCACCTAAAAATATATTTGGCTTTAAAAAAACTAGTAAACAAAGTAGTAAAGGTGGAAGTAGTAGTAATCCTAATCCTAACCCTTCTCCTAGAATTAGAACACATATAGATGAAATAACTCATGTTGATGAAACTTCATTTTCCCAATCCCCCCCCCCCCCATGATATAATATGAATTTCAGAGAACAACTAGGTCATGAAACTTTACAAAGATAATTTGGCAATGATATTTTTATTGAGGAGGAAGAAAATGAGGATGAAGAAAATGAGGAAGAAGAATTAGATGAAAAACCAACTAGTCCCGCAACAGAAGCTCCAACTCAGACTCAATCTCTGTCTGGAGCTCTACCCCTGTACCCCCTATAAGGGGTAAGCCTAAGGGTGCGTCCCAAAACATAACTTGTATGGAAATTTTTTCAACATGATAAAGTCAATCAACATGCTACATGTGGAATATGTAAGCAAAACTTTATGCACACCAAAAGTGGTGGGACATGGGGTTTAAGTAGGCACTTATCTAGGGAGCACAGAGCTTTATGTACAAGCTAAAATAGAAGCTGGACTAATAGCAGATCCTAGAACCGGTACTAGCACACCTAGTGGATTTGGCTGGGGTTCTAATTTTGTACAATAACAGTTTGACCCTTCTTCTGGTACTATTTTACGCCTCTATAACAAAGATAGATATCGTGAGAACTTAGCAAAAATGGTGGCGACTATATTTTTTGTGCTAATAAAGCGAGTAGAATTCGTGAATTTGCTCAACAATGTGCTAGTGCTAACCTTCCATATAGAAAAGTTCCAAAAGATATTTGTACTAGGTGGAATTCTACTTATGAAATGCTTAAAGTTGCATATGATTATCGGGTGCCTATACAAAAGGTATTTATGAAATAAAAAGGCTTTAAGCGTTGAATTTTTTTTATGAATTGTCTTACACTCATACTTAGTTACTTAATGGATTGAAACTATATTAAATAAATTATAACTCTATTATAAATTTATAATTACCAGAATATTTCATTATAAGTCTTTTGTTTTAATATTTTATAATTCTCAACTTAGTTTTTTAATTTCGGTTTAACTTTTAAGTTTATTAAATAAGTCAAAAACTAGTTGTTGCAAACTTTAAAAACTTAGCCATTATAAAAAAAAATAGTCATTGCCAAATTTAATGCTTAAATAATTATTTTTACAAAAAGGGCACTTTTTGTACCGCGATCCAGTCTCGTCCTGTCCCGTACCATCCCATCCCATCCCGTTTGTTAGCGGGATGGGGCGGGACTACTATTTCATCCCGTCCCGCCTAAATGTCGTCCTGTCCCATTAATTTTGACTCGTCCCGTCCCATTGGAAAGCCATAGTAGCGGCTCACCGGTTTCCAGCCAATGGAGGAGACAACATTGAGTGGGGCCAGTCGTTTGCAATTGACGCAAGTCCGGCAGCATTTGGAGGCGATAGATGCGGACATTGCGAATGATTCACCGGTGGAGGTTATCAACTGGTACATAAGATTGGTGATGTTGCTGATGTTTGGTGGTGTATTATTCCTGAACACTTCGGGAAACCTAGTTAGCTTGAGATTTCTTCCTCATCTTGAGCTGCTAGATGATTTACCAAGTTTTAACTGGGGTGCAGGTGTTCTAGGTTACCTCTATAAGCAGATGTCCCGGGCTTGCATAGGCACCGAGAGAGACGTTGCCGGATTTTTGTCGCTGCTGTAGGTGAAAACATAGTCAATTCTTTTCATGATTATAACATACATAGCAAAATAATAACTTAAATTTTACATCCACAATGTATATTGGTTTGGGCCTTGGAGCGGTTCCTGCAATTCCAGCCACCTTTACCACCCATCCTCCGGATGCACCACCTCCATTGTTTCTCCCTTTAGCTAGGAGGTGGGTTGATAGGCGAGGCTACGGATGCGAGCTCAAGGCTTGGCATCATCTCCCCTATTACAGGGATTTGTTAGATTTGCTTGAAGGCGCGCAAGTACATGTATACTTAAGTTTACTTGGCATGGCTTTATATGTGTTTCTTTTACTCATGATTCATGTGTTTAATTAATAGTTCATATGGAGGCCATACAACGACGCGCTCATAGCTGGTTTGCCCGATTTTTGCTCCCGCGGCCAAGTTATGTGGAGCTGTTCTGTCACACTGATATGTCTTGATATTATCAAGGATCATGCCACCAAGCGAGTCATTCGCCAGTTTGGTCGACCGCAGCTTGTACCTATCCCACCCTCTTGGCTTAGGACACATTACCAGTGGGATGATTGTTCCACGGTCGACCACACATGCATGGACTGGTTAGAGGCCCAGTTAAGGTTTGAGACCAAAAGTATGACCCGATCCTCCACCCCCTGCACCTGAGCAAACGGATGGTGAGCATGAGTATATTGGCTGGTAACGCAACATTACGAGACTTCATGTCGGGAATCCCGTTCATTGCGCTGGTGGTCGATACATTCCATACGCTGGGAGGCATGCGTCACTAGTATGTTATTTGTTATACTTACTTATAATGTTAAATTACCATTCCGTAATTAATATTTGACATGTTATGCAGGCTATTGGATTACATCAGTTCTACCGGCTGGGACTACAGATGTTGCAGTATACTGGCGAGGGAGCGGAAGCTTTGCACGAGTATGGCCATCAAGTTATAGATCTGACTGCCCGGACATTGAGGCATGCTCGAGATGATGAGCGATTAGGATACGAGGCTGCTTATGTGCCACCAGAGAACTACCATCACGGGCCAGAAGTGGAGCCTGAACGTGGTAGACGTGGCAGGCATGGCCAGAGAGGAAGGGGTGTCCCACGAGGTCGTGGTGGTCGGCGAGGACGGGGTCCCCCGCAAGGGGGAGTTCAGACACCCGTGGAGGATATTAGAGATGATCATCCGGTTCACCACCATTGAGCCACACGATGCTTCTTATGATATGCCGTCATTCATCCTGCAGCTGTCGCCAGGGACTTCGCAGTTGACCCCGTCAACTCCATTGTTAATCGCGGGCACGACCATTACGCAGCAGGAGTGGGATCAGTATTTTCTTTATCGACCAGGGCCATCGGCAGTTGCTGAGGATCATCCAATAAGAGAGGTGCATAGTGGGAGACAACTTAGTTATGGCTCATCATCGAGGGGTGTTGAGGATGTTTCACATGCTTCATCTACTTTAGTGCAACCCGATGTTCTGACAGAGTAGTCTGTCGCTCCTCAGGTGCAGGTTTGTTTGTTGGCTATTATTTCTGTTTATTTTTATCTCATTAATTATTCATCAATATATAAATCATTTTTTTAAAGACATCATCTTCGCCCGTCACGGAGGCCACTTTGTGAGATATTGACATGCCAGACGCTGTTGATTCTATAGGTTACTGCTAGACCGATGGTCACTTCTACCGAGTCTGCCAGCCTTACCGATAATGATGCTGCAGCGCATCCTCCGATAAATAGACAACACCATGAGGATGATCCTGATAGCGTAGTTGGTCGGGATGGGATGCGCCTCAGGCCAACCAATGCTTTGAATCATACAGGTTGTGGGACATATTAACATTTATTATTATCTGTATATATGACATTAAATACATAATAGCAATATTATTTGTGCTTTACATAATTTGTGCATGTGTTTTTATTTCTTGGATTATTTATTAGTTAATACTACAACACAAATAAAAAACAACAACTTAACATAATTTAAATTCGGTACAACTAATAATAATACATGACACGTAAAACATAAAGATAAAATACTACACTAAACAAATCCATGTGTTTGTTTAGTGGCTATCGCCATTATTCTATGCTTCAACCACTTCAATTTTCCTTCCAACCTATTATTTTCTTCTTCGGCCTCTTTTAGTTTCTCCTTCACTGCCGCAAGTTGTTGTTGTAGTATAAAGATTTGGTGTCCATATTCACCGATCATATTCCAAACATAGTGCAAACATGATTTATAATATTCCTGGTTAATGGTTTCATCATATCATTCTTGAAATCCACATTTATTTTCGTCCTATCAATGGGGATTATAAAACAACACTATTAATTAACATGTTATATAAAAAATATTAACAAACATTTTTCCCAAAATAATAACTTACAAGTTGTTGACAGATCCAGCGTCTGCGCCCCAAATTGTAATTTGACCAATATGGCTTCAAAATCGCACGTTTGCCACAATAACACCTTAGTACGTCATTGCGTCCAAACATTTCGTAATGCAAGAAAAATGAAAAAATAAGGTAAATTTTTTCTATTTGTTTTGTTAGCGCAAATAATAACTGAAATGCGCTAGGCTTTTATATGCACCTAATACACAACACATATTGGTGGTGCAATATGTTTCGCATGATAATGATTCTTTACGGTACAAGACAACTTTTCCAGAACGACAGTTTTTTCAGGTCGACAAGACAATACACATAACGCATATTGGTGGCGTGCTATATTTCATGTGATAATGATTTTTAGGGTACAAGATAGCTTTTCTAGAACGACAGCTTTTTCAGGTCGACAAGACAATACACATAACGCATATTGGTGGCACGCTATGATTCTTTAGGGTATAAGACAACTTTTAAACTGAACCAAGAGATTTGTATTCAAAGACCATTTGTAGAAACATTACAACATCGATTTCAATAATGCCACTAACATTTAATAAGTGGTTCAAGAAGAGGCAAAAGGGTGAAGGTTATTCAGCAGATCCCCATAGAACACGTCTTAACACTATCGATCTCTACCTTGAAAAACATATGCTAGGTTGCTATACTAATTTGGTTGATTACAAGTGTATGGTGTTCTACGTCCCTTGGTAAATAAGCCTATCAATATACACAATGATCTCAAAGTTGCAGGGCACATTATTGTAACGATCTGACCGGTCATTTTGAGCATTTAAGTCTCGTTCGGAAGCTTAAGGTCTTGAGAAGCTTCGTACTATCTATATTGACTTGCATTCGTGGTAAATTCAGTTACCGGATGATCCAAAGTCAAATCGGAAGAAAGATTCAAGTTTTGGAAGCTTAAGCGGTAAAAGTAGACCGAAATTTGACTTTTGTGTAAACAGCCCCGTAATGGGCTTTAGATGATTCCAACATAATATGGTGATTTTGGACTTAGGCGTGCGTTCGGATTTGGATTTAGAGGTCCATAGGTAATTTGGAGCATTTCGACGAAATTTGGAAAAGTTGAAGTTTTGAAGGTTGAGAGGTTTGAACAAGAGTTGACTTTGGCGATATCAGGGTCGGGATGCAATCACAATAGTTGGAATAGCCCTGTTATTTGGTACTTGCATGAAAACTTTGAAATCATTCCGAGTTGATTTTATAGGTTTCCGTGCAAGTTTTAGAAGTTGTAAGATTTGAAAGTTCATAAGTTTGATTCATGGTGCGATTCACATTTTCGACATTGTTTGATGTGATTTGAGACCTCGAGCGAGTCCGTGTTACGTTATGGAACTTTTTGGTGTGTTTAGGCGGGGTCCTGGGGGCCTCGGGTGTATTTCGAATGGGCTACGGGCCATCTTCTTCTATTTTGAACTATTGATTCTATCATTTGGTTTTCTCCTTCGCGTTCACGTTAATTCCTCCGCGTTCGCAAGAGTAATTTTTAAGGAACTTTTTTTGTTCGCGTTCGCATGCCTCCTCCCGCGATCGCGGAAGCCTGCCTGTCCCTTCTTCGTGTTCGCGAAGTGATGCGATTCTATTCTTCGCGTCCACATTCTTCCCTCGCGTCCGTGTAGCTCAATTCCTGGCGATCGATTTTTCCTCTCCTCGTTCGCGAGCCTGTGGTCGCGTTCGTGTAGAACAACTGGACAACACTCATTTTTCTTCTTCGCAAACGCGATGCATAAAACCTGGGCAGCAGAATGTATCTTCCAAATAGAGGTTTAGGCCATCTTTATCATATCTTGACTTGTAGAACTCGGTTTTGAGCGATTCTTTTGTGGGGTTTTCACACAAATCGATTGGGTAAATGTTCTTCACCTATAATTTATAATATTCCATGACTTTATCTTTATTTCTATCATTTAATAGTGTTTTTGAGTGAGGAAAATGGGGATTTTTTAAGAAACTTTCAAATGAAAAATCATGATTTGATGGACGAATTGGTATCGGAATTTGGTAATTCTAGTATGGTTGAACTCGTATAGGAATGTGTGTTTGGATTTTGTGAAATTTGTCGTGTTCCGAGGTGCGGACCTGGGGGTCGACTTTTGGGTTGATTTTTTTTATTTGGATAAAGATTGAGGCTTTATGATCCGGAATAGTTTCTTATGCGTTTTATTTATGCCTTGAAGTTATTTTGGCTAGATTTGAGCCGTCTGGAGGTCATTTCACCTGAGAAGTTCATTTTTGAGTATCAGTCTGTCTTCTTGAGGTAAGTATATTGCCTAACCTTGTGTGGGGGAACTTCCCCTTAGGATTTGAGTCTTCTATGCTAATTGTAGTCCATGTACGCGAGGTGACGAGTACGTGATCGGACTTATTTGAGGAAAGATGGCCTTTTAGGATTCTTAAGTCCTTGTATTTACCGAATATGCAGTTGTTTTGTTATGAATACGTTTCTTAATTACCAGTTTCACTTTACTTGCTTCATTTAGAATTAATTGCTTCATGATCCACTCTTATAGATTATTTGATTCATATGTGCCATAACTGAAATTGTTATCCCTTCTAGTGCCATGTTATCTTTCCCCTAACTGCTTATCTTTATTGAAGTTATTATTATCTCTTCTGTAATTGTTTAGCCTTAATGGAGGTTATGGTTATCTTTCCGCTGCTTCTTCTTAGCTGAATTTGTTGAATCTCTTTCTTAATTGCCCAACCTCAATAGAAGTTAGATATCCTATATTTTAGTTGACTTGTGTTAGCTCCCTCATTGTCGAACTGTACATTATGGGCCGTTGTTACATAGTATTTTCTTTCTTGTTGAGATATTATTATTATGACTAGCATTCTCTATTGTGGCTACTCCTTGTGAATTAGTTCTTTCATTTCTTTGTGTTATGGAATTTCCGAGTTGATTTACTTGTCGTACCCTAGTATTGTCATTGTTGTTGTTGTACTTGTTGTTGTGATGCATGAGCCTTCTGTCATGTGGTTGTTGTTATTGTGATGCACGAGGTTTCTGCTGTGTGGTTTTTGTTATGGGGTTGCACGAGGTTTCTGTCATGCTATTGTTACTATTGATATTTTCACATGCGGCGTGATTGTAACGATCCGACCACTTGTTTTGAGAATTATAGCCCCGAACCCCTGTCTATTGCTTTCTCTGTATCTTTTTCTGCTTATGTGTCTTGCAGGGAGGTGTTGCTCATGGTTTCAGAGTATTTTGGGACACTTAGTCCCTAAACGGAAGTTAAGCCTTATGATTTGGACCGTAGTCAGAATTGTGTGAAGACGACTTCGGAATGGAGTTCCGTCAATTCCGTTAGCTCCTTTAGGTGATTTTGGACTTAGGGGAGTGTCCGGATTATGTTTTGGAGGTCTGTAGTTCATTTACACTTGAAATGACGAAAGTCGAAGTTTTGGAAATTTTGACCGGTAGTGGAGTTTTTTATATCGGGGTCGGATTCCGATTCCGGAAGTTGGAGTAGGACCGTAAGGTTGATTATGACTTATGTGCAAAATATAGGTTTCGGCATCGGTTGTCGAATTTGAAAGTTTCAAGTTCTTTAAGTTTGAATCGGAGGGTGATTTGTGTTTTTAACGTTGTTCGATGTGTTTCGAGGGCTCGAATAAGTTCGTATGGTGTTTAGGACAGGTTGGTATGTTTGGTTGAGGTCCGGGGGGCCTCGGGTGTGTTTCAGATGCTTAATGGATTGAGTTTTGGACTTATGCAATTTCTGAAGTTGCTAGTTTCTGGTGTTTTGCACCTGCAGTGAGGAGACCGCAGGTGCGGGATCACACATGCGGAAGATCAAGCGGAGAAGCGGAAATTGGAGGCCTGACAAGGGATCGTAGGTGCAAAGAGGATTCCGCGTCTTCGATGCCCCCAGATGCACTTATGGAACCGCAGGCGCGGTGAAGGACTGCAGAAGCAGACAGTGTTCCGCATGTGCACACACGCAGGTGCGGCCCTCATTGCCGTAGATATGGACCCAGCTCTCATAAGTGACTTTCGCACCTGCGATGCAATTCCCACATGTGCGGTACCGCAGGTGCAGTTGAAGGCTCGCATAAGCGAGTTTGCTGGGCAGAAAAGGGGGATCGAGGGTTGATTTCCCATTTGCAATTTCGGGAGTTTGGGAGCTCGGTGGGAGACATTTTTTTTGAGGCTTCTTCAAGGAATTTGTTGGGGTATATTGTTCTAACTCGGATTGGGCTATATTTCATGAATCTATCGTTATTTTTGTCTTCTAATTAGGGATTTGAGTTAGAAATTTAGGGGAAAATGGTAGAAACTTCATAGGCCATAATTTCGAGTTTTGGAAGGCGATTTGAGGTCGGATTCGAGTAATTCTTGTATGGTTAGACTTGTTAATGAATGGGTGTTTGTATTTTGTGACTTTTATCCAATTCCGAGATGTGGGCCCGGGGGCCTTTTGGGACGATTTCCTAATTTCTCGTTTTAGCTTAGATTTCATTCAGTAGATTGGTTTCTTATAGCTATATTTATGGTATGTAATTGGTTTTGGCTAGATTCGGGCCATTCAGAGTCGGATATTCGTAGGAAGAGCATTGATATCAATTGATTGATCTTGGTTCGAGGTAAGTGACTTGCCTAACCTTGTGTGGGGAAAATTCCCCTTAGGATTTGGTACTAATTTTACTATGCGAACGCCGTGTATGCGAGCTGACGAGTGCGTACATGGGATATTTGTTGAAAAACCTGAGTTTTACCAAGTAATTTCCTGCTTTTACCTTAATAGAGCATACTAGCATGCGTAGTTACCCTGTTAGCTTAGAATAACGTGTATATGTGCCTTAATTGCGTAATTGAACTCCTTGCAGCATGCCTATCAATTTCCTGCTCCTTTTTCCGACTTGTACTTAGTCTAGACTGTAGTTTCTCTTATTGTACTTGTTGTTTGAAATTTATTGGGCTATGTATTTACTTTGGGACTACGGGACGGTATCCCGGGAGATCCCCCCTGCATATTCACTTTTGGGACTACGGGATGATATCCCGAGAAATCTCCCTGCATATTTACTTTTGAGACTACGAGGCGGCACCTCAGGAGTTCTTCCTGCATATTTACTTTTGGGACTACGAGACTGTATCTCGAGAGATCCCCTTCCGCTTAATTTTGTGTAGTGTTATGTTATTTCACTGTGTTTTCCTTTGTTGAACTTGAGTCTCTTATTATACTGCTTATTCTCCTGTTTTCTGTATTATTATATACTAGTGGGCCTGACCTGACCTCGTCACTACTCGACCGAGGTTAGGCTCGACACTTACTGGGTACCAATTGTGGTGTACTCATGCTACTCTTCTACACATGTTTTGTGTGCAGATCCAGGTGCTCGTTATCATCCGCAGTATTCATGAGTCGAGGCAGCTGTTGGAGACTTCAAGGTATATCTGCCGCGTCCGCAGACCTCGGAATCCCCTTCTATTCTTCCCTGTGTCAGACATTTCTTCTTTATTTGTTTTTACTAGACTTCGGTGTATAGAGATGTTATTTCCTTTTCTATACTTTGTGACTCATGACATTCCGGGTTTTGGGAAAGTTGTGTAAGTAGAGTTTGGTTGTTGTACATGTCGAGCGGCATTCGTTTTTTTTTTATTCAGTATCTATTGCAAATTTGAAGTTAACTTTGTTTTTTTTTTTTTTCGATACGGTATTTCTGTGGATTCTTAAGTCTACCTAGTATTAGGAACTAGGTGCCGACACGACGTGGTTCTGAGGTATGTTTGGGTCATGACAGTGACAATGCGGGCGATATATATGTGGGTTGCGCATGTGGCGAGACAAGGTGAGAACATTATTATGCACGTGTGGCGAGACAAGGTTGCATTTACTCTACTATTGCACACGTGGCGAGACAAGGTGGGCTGTGTCAGGGATTGATTTGTGATGACTTGTGATGGCCTGGGAGCATTCTTGTTGTTGATATTTGTGTAGTGGTACACTTACTTGTGTGAGCTTTATCTTGTGGAAAGTTGTGGGAATACATTCTACGTGCTGTCTATATCTCTTCCTATACTTACTAGCTGACATGAACTATATTAGAACACTTGCACAAGCATACACGTAGTTAAGCACTCTTATTAGTTAAGAGAGCTCTTAATATTGTTGAGTGTAGATGCACACCCTTGTTTACTTACCTTCTATGTGAGAATGGCTCTATTTGGCGCATGAGTCTTCAGTGCGGTTATAAATTGTAATAAGAGCACGGGATGCCAAGTGTTAGGGTTCAAGAATTGGGACCCGTGAGTTGTGAATATTCTGAGGTTCGGTACCTCATGGAATTTATTGGCTAAAACCTGATGTGAAGGCGATCATTTCCTTGTTGAGTTGTTACTTGCCTTCCCTTTTATCTGTGCTCACTGGATTTATATTGTGTCTCCGTTCATCCTACTGTATCATTATTATGGTGCTCTAATGTTAGTTTTTGTTTTCCTTCCTTACTATAATTACTGTATTATTTGTCATTACTCGTAGTTTTATCTAGATATCACACTCCGTTTTTTCCATACTCATGCTTGTTCAGGTTATTTAGTCCAGTAGGTGTCTTGACTTTTCCTCGTCACTACTCCACTTAGGTTAGTCTTGATACTTGTTGGGTACCGCTATGATGTACTTATACTAGACTTATGCACATTTTTCTCCAAATCCAAGTATTGCAAAGTCAGTTGATCATTAGCTAGCTGTGTGAATTGTTGCTGTGGAGACTTAATGTAAACCTATTGCGGCGTTCGCATGCTTCGGAGTCACCTTCTATTTTTGTATTCACACTATTTACCTTATTTCAAAACAGTTGTATTAAGAAATTTTTAGCAAACTCTGTAGAGCTTATGACTTGTACTACCGGTTTTGGGAATTGTAAATTTTATAGAGATTTCTATTTCAAAATTTGTTAGATGTTAGTTAAATATTGTTGTTATTTCAGTAAATGTTAGGCTTACCTAGTCCATAAGAATAGGTGCTATCACGGTACCCAACGGAGAAGAATTTTGGTCGTGACAATTATTGAGGGTGAAGCGCATTCTACAAAGCCTGAAGGTATGCGAATTTTTGGCGAAAAACTACAATGGGTTCCCCTTTACTCAAAACGATGTGATTATGAAGTACTATATCGTTGGCATGGGCTTTTTGTGCCACAAGCACTGTCTGCAACCTTCCAAACAAACACACATAAAGATGAACCAAAAGTGATTCCGCATTGATGAAGGAGATTCTAGAGATGGGAAAGGCACTAGCTGTTCATCATGCAATGGATGATCTTAACTACCCGAGAGGAACAGAGGATCAGTACTGGGATTTATTAGAAAATGAAAAACTGCATAGAGACAATGATTATCCTGTTTTTCCAACAGATAACGAGTGGGGGGGACTACCTAAGTTTCTACCACAGATGTTGGACGTAGGATTCCCATATTGTTGTAGAAATCAAGCAAGTGGTATTATTGATGATAACGGTGAAATACGAGAAATGTGTGTCAAGATCACGATCCCCTCGGTCCCGAAGGGTATGTACACGATGTTGACGAAGAAGATGAATACAATGATAATGAAATAGTGCCAGACAACGACGATAATGGCGAATGACAATTGTTTATTCAGGAAAGGGCCAAAAATGCCCCTAACCTATTGAAAATGGCTCACAAACTCCCTTCGTTAACCTTTCGGTCTAAATATATCCTTAGTGTTTTCTTTGAATTCAAATATACCCCTAAAAGTAACGAAATTTTGTTATAACTAACGGCTCGAATATAACCCACCCATTTATTAAGAAATAAAATCCACGACCCCTCCCCCCCCCCCACCCCCATTTCTCTCTTCATGTTCTGCAACTCCATTTTTTTATAATGTTTGCATTAATATTTTACCTTTTGTACTAAAAATTTGTTTCTTTTGTCTGAAAGTAATACTTTACCTTTCCCAGGCAGAAGAAAAATTCCATTATTTTGGGCTAGTTTGGTGCTTAGCCTTCACGGAAGACTCTCTGCTTGTGATGAATAGCATGCTCAAATTTTGCTATTTTAACTATTTTTTATAGGTACTTTGGAGTTGACTTTCAGAAACCATTAGATGATAAAGAATGTAATGCCAACTCCATCAATTTGTAAATTTTTTTTTTCTTTCGGTTTTTTAAAGTCAACACCTTAATTAATGAATCTGCTAACTAGACAAGGTAGAATTAACCAAAATTCGATAGAATGGTTATCATTTACTGGGATGGGAAAAAATGCATGTACCTAAAACATAGAATTCATGGATATTTATGAAGATAATGTTTGCTCTTTTGTTCGAGAGGAAGCAAAGTTCTAGGACATTCTCACAAAAATATACACAAAAATAATAGGGAATAATAATAAAGAAAACTGGAAGAATGAAAAAGAAGAAGGAAACTTACTTGACTGATGAAGACACAATGGAGTTGCAAAATAGGAAGAATGAAAGAGGTTATGAATTTAAGTTGAATTTAATAGGTAATCGTCACCTGGATTGAATTTACAAATAATTGGTAGATTATATCCATTAGTTTCAGGGGTATATTTGAACCCCAAAACAACGTTAAGGGTATCTTTAGACCAAAAGGTAAATGGAGGGTATTTCTGAGCCGTTTTAAATAGGTTAGGGGCATTTTTGATCCTTTTCCGTTGTTTTTTTTCTTGCAGCGTATGTTAACTTGTTGTACTAAAGTATTAACGCTAATTATCGATTAGATTTAACCTCAATGGAAACATAATTTTATTTCATACATTTTGCTAGCTGAACATTTACATACACTTATTACAACAAATTACTACAACAAAACACTATGTGTATCCTTGATAATTGGGTGCATTGGATGAACTTCCATCGGGAGCTGAATTACCACCGCTACCCAAACCAGCTGAAGGACACATTCGTGTCCTGTTTGCGAACATATGCCACAATTACGCACATAAATGGTATCACCAACATCCATTTGGTTCCATATATGTGTTCTTTTTTGCACTTGTCGTTGACGCACATAATCCTTGTTATACACCAGTTTAAATGGTTCCGGTGCCAATAATGCTCACCACCCATTGGCTATAATTGTCTACTGTAGGTGTTAAGTATGCAACAACACTATATTCTTCATCAATGTACCTCGTTGCCACGAAACCTGTATGTTGAAAGCACTTCATAGCATGTGAGCACGACATGTGATAGATGGACCATTAAGGTATAGCACGGTGAGTAATGGCACGTTTGTCCCTTAAGGTATAGCGCGGTGAACAACTGTGCTTTATTTGAACTAAAATAGGCGAGAATGTATAGCGCCCATATATACTGCATTATAGTATAGCGCGGTATATATCGGCGCTATACCTATATAAAAAGGCGTGCCCTTCTACTTTCCTACTAGATGCGAACCAGTAACCCCCTC